>CAXFZM010000402.1:0-22821 GCA_964007475.1 Hybos culiciformis
TACGTATTTATAGGCATATGAAATTGAATATATGTATCTTAATAAAAATAGAAATACTTTTTTTTATTATTGTTATTAAAACAAACTATGTATAAGTACCTATTTATTAATACTTTGTTAATCCATTTGATATAACTGTACTGCCATGCCTTAAAGGTGTTATTGTATACGTGTAAGGTGGTAGGGCATGTGGCGTAGTGACTTACGAGCTCTTTTGATATATGTACGAATTTGAGAAATTAATTTTCATTACTTAAATTAATTATAAGTGTTTTGTGTCGGAGAATTAACAGATCATTTATATTCTAATGATTAAAGGATATGTTATTATATAATATATTATGATGTAATATCATTTTCTTTAAACTAACCTTGTTTTACTCTCGTTCATTTCCCATATATATAATAGTAAGTGTGAATATTTAGGCATATTAATATCTATAGGAAATCAGTGAGTATACAAAGTTTTCAATCAGAAAACCGTTCCAAAGAATAATATATTTTATTTTAGATTAATAATGAAGGGTGTTTAATTGTTTACATGATGAACTATTTAAACCAAACAAAATTATATGTAGAACAATCAATTTATACAATCCAATTTATGGTTCAATATTTTTAAACCAAACTCAAAATCAAGATTTCTAATATTAGGCAGATAATTTCTTCGTTAAATGTGGTTTTATTATGTAATGTGGGTAACTTGCATTTAAACTACAGTTCAAAGAATAAGAATGAGAATATTTATTTTCACTTCTGATACACTTCCAGTCAAACAACTGTATACTTTTATATTGGCTTATTCGAATGATTTGTGACTAAGTAATTGAGTGGATTTACTACAGTTTATTTCATATGTATCGGCGGAACAGGTGCCTTATTTTATCACTACAAAACTAATTTTTGTATTAATTCTTTTGGTGAATTGTTTTTTTTTACACAAAAATTTATTGTATATGAGTACTATCTGTACGAAATTTAAACTAAATATTGTGGACTATAATAATTATTTTCTTTAATCTTCATGTGCTTAATTATATATGTGGACACGAAATGATATAAAATTTTTTTTTTTTTTTTTTTTTTTTTTATTTATTTCATTTATTTAGTTCGTAAACTATTTAACATGATTATCTTACAAATCTTAAATATATTACATTATATGTTTTAAAATTTATTCCTTATATATTTTACTAAATTTTGTTTAAAACGACACAAATTTTCTTCATTTTTTAAATTGTTTGGTAATTCATTGAACAATTTTAAGCCGTTATACAGTAACATATTTTGAGTTCTACTATTTCTAAATAAATCTAGTCTAAAATCTGAAAAATTTCTTAGAGTTCGACTGTGAATATCTGTGTTAAAAATCAGCCTCTCACTTAAATATTTAGGGCACATATGATTTTTAATTTTGAATATTGTTAGCAATACATTGAAATTGATTTTTTGCTTAACATTCAACCATTTTAAAGCTTCTAACATAAATTTAATTGAAGAAAATCTATTAACCTTCAAAATCAAACGCATTCCCCTATTCTGCAGTTTCTGAAGTCTTTCTATCATACTATTATTGCACATATAAAGAATAGATGAACAATATTCTAGATGTGGTTTAATTAACACATTGTATATCCTCACCGCATTATTAAAGCTTAATCTATTTCTTATTTTGGAAAAAAAATATATCTTTTTTGCTACTTTTTTACAAACATAACTAATATGATTTTTAAAGCTGAGTTTATTATCAATAAATACTCCTAGATATTTTAATTCCTGAACACATTCTATAATTTCATTATCCACTTTAATGTGCACCCTATCTATTTTATCATTTATAATCATACATTTACTTTTACTTATATTTAATTTTAATTTATTCATTTTAAACCAGTCCTCCAAGGTTGCCAAATCGAGTTTAATCTTTCTCAAGCATTCATCAATTGTATCTTCAACCACAAACAAAAGTGCATCATCCGCAAAAAGTACCAATTTGGCAAACTTAACCGCCTTTTCCATATCATTGATATAAAGTAAAAAAAGTAGAACCCCCAAAATTGAACCTTGTGGAACTCCCAGCAAAACGTCTATAGCATCAGATAAGATTCCATTCACTTTTGTCCTCTGTTTCCGATTGTTCAAGTAAGACTTGAACCATTGTAATTCAATGCCATTAATACCATAGCTTTTCAATTTTTCCAGTAGAATGTTGCGATCAATTGTTTCAAAAGCTCTTTTCAAGTCTAGAAATATTGCAATTATTACCTTTCCATCATGAGTGGCCACCTTCCAATTTGTTATAACTAAATTTATTAATGACTCACAGCTATGTTCTTTTCTAAACCCAGATTGGTAATTGTACAACAAATTATTTTTTTCCAAATATTTCGTTAACTGGTTGTTCACTAATTTTTCAAAAATCTTGGCCTCTGTCAGAATCATATTAACCGGTCTAAACTCACTTAATAATTTTGTGTTTTTAATTTTTTCAACGGGAATTACAACACTTTCCTTCCAGCAATCTGGAAAGATTCCTGATCTTAAAGAATTATTTAATATTGATATAAAATTTTCTCCAATTAAATCAATAGAGTCTAGAATCATTTTTACATTAATTAAATTCAAGTCTTTTTTATTATTCATTAATTTAAGTATGTTTTTTAAGTCACTTACATTAACCTCAATAAATTTAAAAGAACATTCAATTTTTTCAATTCTAATATTATATGGCACATTACGAATACTTTCGTAAATTTCATCAACACTTTTTATGAAATATTCATTAAATTTATTAGCCAATATTATACTGTCATATATTATTTCGTTATTAAAGATTATTTCCTTGATTTCACTTCTGTTTTCATTTAGTACATAACATTTTATATTTTGCCACATTTTTACCTGATCTCTACAATTTTCAATTTTATTTCTAATAAATTTATTTTTTTCTAGTTTTACTTTGTTTTTGTAACTATTTCTTAGTTTTTTATATTTTAATTAAAAAAAAAAACTTCAACTTAACATTGCGTAAATTTTTTACTTCACTGAAACAGTTCTAAATTGCATCACGTAAAATATTTCATTAAATTTCATTCATAATTTATATATTTAATAATTCTTTAAGATCATTTTAGTGATGCATTTGAAAAATAATCTGTCTGACATGATTAGTGACAAAAATGGTTTATTTAAGTGGAATTTAAATTTTTAGTTTTTGTTTTTTTGTTTTTTTTTTACAAAATTTCTACGGCAGGAAATAAAAAATTAAAATATAGCTTGAAATTAATTGGAGTGTACTTTTTGGGTATAAATATGTACAGAAGCAGTGATTGAACATTATATCAGCGAATAGTTATTTTTTTTGGATACAAAATGAGAAAGCAAAAAAGGTGTTCTCAAGACGAAACTGAACTCATCAATAAAATTTAGAAAATTTAAATTAAAAGATAAATGAATTTGAAAATTTTTGACCTAGAACTAAAAAACTATAAAAATTATTCTTCATAGATGAAATTGATTATTAATTTTTGAATTTTTAGATAAAAAAAAATCATACATTGTAGTCCAAAATAAAAAACTCATATATAAGTTAAATAAGTAAATAATAATATCTCTAATTAGTAAATTATTGAACAGTTCGAACAATTAATTGTAACGCCAGGTTTTGGACATAATCTCGGAAAATGCTTCGGATTTATTTGATAATTTTCACCTTTTTAACCACATTTTAAACAGACCTTTCAAACGATAATTTATTTTATCTATTAAAGAAATATCTTAAAAAATAAACGCATTTATATGTAAAATCTTTTACTTAATAAAAAATTTTATTTATCTGAGTTTTTTTAAATCCTGGTTGTCGTTACATAACCAGGACAGAATTCTGGCTCCATTGAAATAGTAATATAAATTGAACATTTTGTTATAAGTTAACTTGAAATAGAACAAACATATAATAAAAATTTATAAATAATTAATTATATAATGTTATTTCGGATTATGCGGTGTTGTGCAACAACGAATAAATAAATAAAAGTTAAAAAGGGGTCAAACATTTATTAACACCTTAATCAATTCACACTTTGAGATCAAAAAATGTAAAATAAAATAAAAAAAAATAAAAATTATTGAATGCTGACTATTCAATAAATTTTTGTTTTGATATTATCTTATTTTGACGCCATATGTGTTGAACGATGACTAAATTTGACCAGCCGTTAAATTTTATATTAATTAAATGTTCAAGCAATATTTTATATATGTACTATATGTCTATATGCACAATTGTAATCAAGATTGCTGGAATTTTATATGCATTTTGTAATAAAAACCCATTTTAAATTTTACGTTGTTCCATAGAAAAGTTTAAAACACTTTCCTAAAATTTTTAATAGAATCAAGGGAATCGCCAACATATTTCAGTGCAATAATATATCTTTTAATGTGAAAAAACTTTTCAATCAGCTCATATGTTGCAAAGGATCATAATATAAAATTTATTTTTTGAATTTAGTTTATTACCCATTCGGTTGAACTAAAATTATATAATATTCAGAGTTTAAAAAGTCATTAGAGATATTGTATCAAAAAAAATATTATTTGTATTTTACTTTAAAACATTACAGACAATTGCAATAACTTAAGATTAAGGTTAAGGGTACACGAATGGAAGTTATTAAAAATAAATGAACATATTTTATATAAGTTTTAAATGAATCTCGTTTTAATGAGCTATTATGCAACGAGCATTAAATCTATTTTGTTGATACAATTTTATGACCTATCTATATTATTAGTAAATCAACGTTAATTTGGGATCTTTTCAATTTAAATTATAATTATAACCCTTACTCTAAAAACATCAACAAATTGGTCACGATAGAAAAATAAAAAATTGGAATTTTATTTTTCCTTTATTTTCATTCAAAAGTTAATTGGATGGGAAGATCCAACTTCCATCAGAAAAATATCACAATCGCACAATGTCATCCATCTAGGTTGTACAATAAAATGAAATGAAATTCACTTTCCAACTAGTAACATAAAAAAAAATTATTTAAAATTCGATAGAAAATTTATTTAAAAACTTAATACATAATTTATTTTGGTATTTATTTATAAAATGAAAAAAAAAACACACTTAACAATTCATATTTGCGTAAAACGGAACGTATATTATTAAAATACCATAGCAAGTTGTTTATTTGACATATGGTCCGAAATTGCATTGAAAAGCTATAAGGATCTAATATTTATTTTTATGTTTTTTACTTTATGAAACTATATTATTATTTTCTATGTTTGTAACATACATAACATAATTAAATACTCTATCAGTTTGTTTTCAATAATTTCAGCCTATGTAATACTATGTTTTGTCTTCATTGTAGCTAGATTCTGGGCTTAGTGATGAATTGAGAAAAAACAAATTTTTTTTTTCATTCATTTAAGGGAAATTAATTCAGTAAAGAATTTGAATTAAATTTTTTCCGTTTAAACTCTCCGCCTGCAGTGGGATTCTTTTAATTGCATTTTAATCCAAAAAATCTCACAACACATGAAAATGTGTTGTGCATGCTAGGGATGACATCAGATAATATTATTGGAATAATGCAACCAATTATTAAATTAGTTTTTTTTTTTCACCCCACGATAAATGCTTTTGTCTGCCCTTTTTTCTTTTTGTTTTTTTTTTTTTTTTTGAAAAATAAATACAAGGTTTTCAATTTATCATAAACAAAATAAGGAAACGAATATTTTATGATATATGTTGCACATAAAAGTGGGATAAAAATAAAATTAATGCAGATCAATTTAATAAAAAAAATATATATTAACGCAGAAATAACGCAAGTAAATTATTTAATTGAAAAATTAAGCGAAAAAAATTTTTTGATAATAGAAAATAGTGCACTGAAAGTAAATCATGTTGTGAAAAATTGTCATATCCGGTTTGTCTGAGAAATGTTATGAATTTAATAGAAAATTAAATCATAGAAATTATTATTAATTTTTGTTCGTGTTTCCAAGATAACACACATAAAGCCTCGCATAGGGTAAAAAAACAGTCTTCACGCCTCTTTTTTCTTTATCTTATTATTATTTTGGAAACTACATTTCTATTTTTTAAAATTTTATATACATTTGTACTTATTTTTTTTAATTCAATTTTCTTTTTCTTAATTACAGAATATAATTAAAATTGTTAACTACAGAACAAACAAAATTATATTATAAACTCTTAACTTTTATTTAAATAAAAAATACAAAAAAATTTAAATTTTGAAACACATTTATATTTATATATATATTTATTTCAACTCGTCGTCGGTTGTCAAACACTGATTTTAATACTAATTATCTAACACCACTTTATATTATAAGTTATTTTGAAAATTTCTATATATATAATTTTTAAGCAGTAGGTAGTTATGTTTTTGTTAAATAGATTATAAATTTAACAAAAACTATGTTTCTTAAATATATACGCAAATTGTTTGGATTTATAACTTTGTTTTTAATTTATCTTATTTAGCGATTGTTAGAATAGAACTGTAGGATGTTCAATACATTTACCCTATATTTTCGTTTTATTATTTTATTTTTAATTTATTTGATTTATTTATTTACACAATCTTTTAACAGATATTGCGTGAATAAATAAATTACGTAAATTTGTAAGAATAAAAACGAATTGTTTTTTTTTTCTATATCTTTTCTTCTTTCAAATAAAATTGAAATGTTTAAAATCTTCAATTTAGAAATAAATAAATCTTTTATTGAACATTTTTTTATTCGTCTGTTCAAAATTATAAAGTATTATATATCATTAGAAAATAAACTATAGAAATAGCTCAATATAATTCTGAGTTAATGGCATAATTATCTATTTTGATAATGCTAACAATATGTGTATGTAATGAATTTCCTATGCACAAATAATTAGTTTCTTTATTTATCGAAACGAGTAATTCGAGTATACGACAAGTAGTGTCTGCAGTAATTAAAAAAAGATATTTAACGTCATAATTAGTTATGCATATGTGGTAAGAGTATGCGATTATGTGGAAGCTCAATTTTAACCTTAACATAAATTACCGATTGCAACAAGAACACAAGGCTTCAACAGATAGTTATTTTATTATAGTAAAAGTAAAGCTTTAGCATTCAATGCTTAGAATAGTTGTTGTCCAAATTGTTCATCATTTTCATAAGAATATCAATTAAATCTTAAAATCACCATGTTTTTCCCTTCAGTTATCATTAAAATTGTAATCAGTCCGCGAATATCCAGTTCAACAGTTGAATTTTATGTAGTCTTTCTGAATTAAATAAAAATAAAAATAAATTCTCTAGATTGCTTTAATAAATAAAATACATAATTTTATCGAATGAATTCAAATAATGCCAATTTGATGCTATTTATATATATTTATAAGAAAATAATATAATTTTGTAAAAAATGTAATCATGAAACCATAAAATGAAAATATTTTTAACATCATTGCTTTTAGAACATTAAATGTTTCGCTTCTCTACACTTTTAAATTAAAGAAGAAATTTCATACGTACATACATACATAAATGAATTAATTAAAATCGAATAAAGTAAGAACAAAAAATAATTTACAACATGGTTTTTAAATGAATTTGGCGGGGAGATTACTTTCTAAATTGTACTTCTAATTTATATTTATATTTTAAACTTTAATTGTATAATATTACGAAAAAAAAAAAATGAGATTATTTGAAAGATAATCAACTCTACTAGGTATTTATAATGTTAATAAAACTAAACCCAATTTTCCAAAACAATTTTATTTGCAAAGCAATATAAAAAATAATCTGATTTTCTTTTTATATTTATTTTCAGCTATACAACAAGCAACAAGTTTAAAATGCTATTCATGTGGCGATGAAAATCAATTTTTAGGTCCAGAATATCCAATTCCATTGCCCTGCCCTGATATGGATAAATCAGAAGATCTAACTAAATTCGTTATAGAATGTCCAGATGAATATTTAGGTTGTATAACACAATCCAAAGGTGAGAGAGAACTTAAATTTTTATTAAACCTAGAACAATACAAGTATCTACGTATTGTGCAGCTTTATAAAAATGTTTCAAATCTTAAGCCTTTTCAAATCGAAATTTTGTAACACTGTATATTACGGTCGAATACAAGATCTTTTTAAAATAAAAAGATTAAAAATTGGATAAAAAAAATTATAATATGAAAATTACAAAAAAAAGTAATTAGCATGATTTCACCTAAATTTTTATATTTTATTTCTGCATAATAAAAAAAACAACTTTATACTCAAAGTCGTTTGATTAATAGTTTCCTGACCAGATTCAACAACTTATTGATGTATTATAAAAATAGTAAAGGTATTTTAAAACACATATTTTGGCACATATTGTAGATATCGATGTTCTTATTGTGTACATATTGTACATATTGTGGATATCGATGTTCAGGATTCATATTCTAAAGCCCTAGTGATATATCCGTTCATTTACTTACCTCCACAACATTCTTTTTCTCGATCTGTGCGTACTGGAAACTAAATATGTCTACGAAGACGGCAATGAATATCGAATAAATACTTCAGATTTTTAATTATGAAAATTGACTAAATGCATTCAGACGGTTCATCAAATAAATAAAATGAAAAATATATTTTTTGAATTGTGCTCTGTTGAATACATATAATTTCAAAATATCCAACTAGAAAAAAATTTACAAACAACACCAATAGCACTAACTATTACCATATTACCGATTAACTTTTAGTTTACCTATACCGTAATTACCATGTAAATTAATTCTTGTATAATCAGCTTAAGCTTTGATAATAATTTCTTAATTAATATGTTATTGTAGAAAAAATTGTAAGTAGCCTGTACAACGTGAAATATATTTATAAATATATTGTAGATATATTTGTTATATAATGTTCAATTATAAAATTCAAAGTAAATAATCTTATAAAAACTATGTATTTTCATTTTCTTTTCATGTACGTATACCCAACTAATGTATATATATATAACACATAAAAATAAATTACAAAGGTAAGGAAATAATGAGAACATGCGATATGTTAGCATTTGATGATGATTGTAAAACAGCAAATGGTATAACTTACTGTTATTGTAGTATGGATTTATGTAATGGTAAACAGTCACGTAACGATGCTAGAAAATCATTAAGAGATCTTGATAATAATTATCCAAGTGATGATGAAGACTATGAAGATGAACATTTTCATGAAAATCAAGAACATGGTTCTGGTTTTAGACGTAATAATGATGGTGATGATGATGAATTTGAAAATGATAAAATGCATAGAGAAATTGAAGTTGTTTTGAATCGTAATAATTCTAGTCGAAACTTTAATTTAATAATTATTTTTAATTATATTTTTTATTATTTTAGTATTACAATTTTTATTGATAGAATTTTTAGACGAAGAAGATTTATATAAAAAAAATTAATTTAAAAATTAATTAAAAAAGTATACTATTTATATATATTTCGGAAATATACTCATTATTTGGGTAAAGTAGTAATTTCAAAAATTTGGCGGGAAAAAAAAAGCTTGGAAAATATTATTTTTTTTTAAATGATTTAATTTAATTATTTTTTGTTGAAATTTGATGAGGCAAACGATATAGGATTACAAAAGTGTAGAAAGCTGAATAATAATAAACAACAACGTTAGAAAAGATAAACTGATGTATTTGGATTTAAAGAAAATTGATGTGTTATTTCATTATTAATCACAAATAGACATAAGAAATCGAATGACATAGTTTAAGAAGTTTTGTTTTATTAAAGTCTAAAACATACCAGTCTTACCTTCTTTCAGTATTTGAGCAAATTCTAAATAAAAAAAATTGTAAATTCTTCCAATTTACGCTTAGTGTGTGTATCAACAAATTCAATATTGCAAATTCGCCAATTTCCGTATAGATTTTAAATATATGTTTATTTTTTATAAAGTTTTTAGACAATTCTAAAAATAGTAATATTAACTTGAATGAAATTTTTATGAAAAAATTAAATATATGTTTCTCCAAAAAACATTTAACAAAATGTTTTTAAAGTTTATAAAAGCAATTTTATTTCTGACGATCTTCTTATTTTTACAAGTTATTTATTAACTTCAGTCAAAAAAAGTAATAGTAATTCCTTTAATGTCTGTAAATATTTTAAGGTACATAGATAAAAATTAAATATTATATGTACCATTGTACCTACATTAAATTTTTTAACGAAAACGAATTAATTTAAAGCGAAATTTCCCTTTAATGATGGAAAAACTTTTTTCCTTTTTTGAAAGCAAAAAAATCTATTCAAAATATCAAAAAAATTAAAAAAAAGAAGGGAAAAAAGCTCTCTATAAATTCTTAATGAGTCTCATAAAACTAGCTGAATAAAAAAAAAAATTCTACTTATGTTTCAAATAAAATGTCTCTCACCAAGAAACAATTAAGTTTTGACAATTTGTCTATTAATTAAAAAAAAAAAAAGTTCTTATGTACATATTATACAACTATAGGTATATAATACACATAATGCTATACATTGACAACTGAACTCTATATATAGATATGAAAAAAAAAGGGCAAATAAGTGGTGTGAAAAATTGAATGAAAAGAAAGAAAATTTTCAAAATAAATTATATTTTAACAGTACGATTTATTTAATGTTTTTTTTGTGGAGCTAAAAGTTTTTCTTTTTTTTTTCGTATAATTATTATATTCAATGTTTTTGAAGGATATTATATATAATTATAAGAATAAGTTAAAAAGATATATTTAAACTACGATTCAATTAAATATTAGCAGTTTTGAAATATTTAAAATTTAAATAGAAATGTGTATTAGAAAATTGCTGGAAAATTATTAAAGTTTTACATTATTTTACAATTTGATAAATTAACAAGATATGACATCCAAATATTCTAAAATTGTTCGTAGATGTAAAAAATTATAAATTAATAAAAATTTCATATAAGTATATCCAATATATTTATTAATGAATAATTTTTATTAGATTTTATTATCTTTAATAAAAAAATTCCAAAGTTAAATAAGAAATTATTTTCTGCCAATAATCAAAAGCTCTTATGCCGTGATCCCAGCTGAAATCGTATCTGAAAAATAGTTACCGTGAAAACTATTTTTCTACTTATGTTATAATTTAATTAATTTGAATTAAATTTGCCCAAACGGGAAAAGGGAAGATAATAAATATTTTGTATAAAGTTTGCCAAATTTCAATTATCTACAAAAATCGTACTTTTGACTGAATGAAAAATTCTTTCATAATGCTTAATACCTATAATTAATTTGCAATTGTTTATTAGGATTAATTCTTTAATCTCTATGCCTAAATATTCACTAATTTTTTAATCTTTTTTTTTTAAATTATTTATTTTTCTTATATACATATATACCTACATATTTTGTAAACAATATTTCCAATGTTTTTTCATCTGTGATATATTTATGTTTTGAGATGCAATAAAAAAAAAATTTTTGAATTTAAGCCATATTATTATTATAAAATGTATTTTGTAATTATGTTATAATAAATTATATAAATAATATAATAATTAATAATTTAGAAATCATTATTATTGACTAAATATGAATCATAATTTTTTTTAATTTTTTTTTTTTTATTACATACTTTATAATTTATATATAAGTTTTGATAAAATAAGTTTGTTGTGTTGAGAAAATGAATTTAGAATTAATTATGCGTTGCGTATGAATAGTTATATAAATAAATTACTTATATATAGGTATTCAAATATCAATCATTGCTCGTTATATAGGACTTGAAATTTGTTTTTTTTTTAAGAATTTTAAATATCGAAACAAGAATAACGAATTCTTTGTCTCTATATAAAACTTTTTCTTGAATTAACTAAGTATTATTCCCTTAAACACCAAATAAATTGAAATTTTATAAAAAATTGAATTTAATTTAAATTTAAATTTTAAAATCAGATAAATATATAATATTTTGTTATGAAATGCAATTTTGACATAAATTAATTATTAATGCGATATTTTTGTGTGTTTAAAGTTAACTTCTTTTAAAATTTTCGAGTTCTTATTAACTTCTATATTCTTCTACAAAGACGAATATAAGAGAGAATATGTTACAATTTCATTTTTCTGAAGGGTTTTTTGTCTTATGGGTTTATGACACATGGAATTCCTTCTTTTTTAAAAACGGCAAACTTTAATTTAAAACAAAAAATTTGTATGTGATATGTATATTATGTATCGCTGAATTGTAAACTTGAATCAAATGCATATTTATTTAATCAAGCAATGATAATTGAATCTGAATATACCTAATATTTTTCCCTGTAGAAGGAATTAAAAATAATTAACTGAATTCCACATTATAAGAATGTAATTAGCGGTAAGAATTATCAATATAAGCATATAATAAAGAATAATTTAAAAATTATGTAAAGAAATAAACAGGAAATTGAAAAAAGTGACTTCAGTAAAAATCTCATGAATTCACAAAAATAAATTTTAAAATTAAAAGAAATATAATATTTTGTTTTATTATTTTTAAACAATAATTTTTAGGTAAGAAAAACTATATATATACCGGAAAGAGTTTTCAATCCGGTGAACTAAGAACATTTAAATTCTAAAAGTTTGAAGATCTAAAATTCTCAAGTTGTGTCGATTACGAGTTTTTAAACTTTAGTCTACATTGGCTCCAGTTATATTCACATTTCCAGAGAAAAATTCAAACTAAGTATCTGCCTTTTGTCTTTTGTCATCTTTTAGAAAACAATTTTCTGATAACAAGGAAAGGTAACAATTGAATCACTTAAAATTCAAATAAATAAACGCTCAGCGGAAGGCCGACGGCGTTATCGTCTTTGACAAATTTTCACTCGAATCAACTACTTTGAGTTTATCCCCACTATTAAACTATTCTCAACAAATGGTTAGTTCGGCATCACCTCACTCCGTCTAATAATAACAATGCAAAACTATAAATGTAAAAGGAATGAGTCTTCTCCAATTTCCAATTGTTCCGATTTCAGTAATAATCAACTTAAAAAAAAAGCAAACATATTGGCAAGTTATTCCATTATTGTGGCCTCAGTTCTGTAAATTACAAAAATTTCCATAATCAAATGAAGATATGGTTAGAAAGATGGTTTGTTGAATATTTATGGGAAAAATTGTGTAAATTTTTTTAATTAAATTTTTATCCATAATATCATTTCACAAACTTCAATAGTAAGCCTCAGGTAATTTCAAAAATTGAATTTGTATTGGTAAATGGACAACGAACGTCATAGATATTAATAAAACCTTTGGATGAGCATCCGTTTTATTTTGTTCCACAACGTTTGTTGTAAATCAACAAAATTAAGAATGTTTTGGACTCAAGCAATGAACCCTTTGACTAATGTTTTTACATTCTTTTTATATACAACTTTTGAAATATTTAATCAGTCCAGCAAGCAAGGACATTATAAGCATTAATATTTAATATTAAAAATTCTCTAAAGAGTTTTATTGTTATGTAAGTACTTGAAGTCCATAATAAAATGAAAATTGGAAAAGCATTTTACTATTATGACCTTTTTTATTCAATATTCTAAAATACATCATGAGTCAATAACGCGGAAACATCATTGCATAAAATTTTAAATATGCTTTCTTTTGTAAATTTTTATAGATCTTAAGCATATAATGTAGTTACCGGTTGCAGATGGTTGCAAAAATTTACAATAAATGGTCTTAATAAATTGGTTTTCGTAATTGTAAATGTTAGTTTTTATAAATATATCCTGAAGTCTTGAGTTTTGTTCTCAAGTTCAATTTGTATTAATATATATGATTTTATTATATTTCAAAAATAATAGGTTTACGCATTGTTCGATACATTAAATAACATATTAATTTTTTTTTTTATTTTTTTTTTGCTAATTCTCATTGAAAATTATATTTCAATGTTAAATGTTAATCATGTTAATTCAATTAAAGAACCTGAGCATAGAAATGTGTTTAAAAGCTTGAGGCATTAAAATAACATACATTTTCTTTATTAAAAACAAATTTTTTTTTTTTACTTTCGCGTTAACAATGATCTTTTATTATGTTTGATATTTTTAATAATATTATATAAAAATTATAATAAAAGCTATGTAAGGAATGTCATCGCATAATACAAAATATTATTCAATTATAAATTAAAAATTGGTCTTGGCCATTTAAAAAAGTGTAGAATCATGTTCTTTATTTATTGAATTTTACTTTGTTGTACTGTTAAATTATGATAATCAGCTGTTATATAAGATAAATAATAACAAAAAATGCGCCAAAACATCAAATTATTAAGTATGGTATGTATGTATATGAAAATTGTAAAATGAAAAATATCTGAAATGTGTATTATTAAAATAAAATGGAACATGGTGTGAGATTAAATGATTTTCCTTTATAACATAGGTACCTCCTACTTGATTATAAATCAATTAAAATTTTATGTCATAAACTCACCACATAATAATATTCATGACTTTTTTCTTCGGTTGATTTTGATTTTATTTTTTCAACATTCATCCGTAGGCTAACATTCTATTTAATTCTGAAAGGATGTAAAAGTTTATAATATGAAAATTTATTCTTTTGATTACACTTTTCGTCTAGACTTGACTTTGAGAAGAACTATTTACATAATACTATTCAAATTTTTTATTTTTTTATTTTTTTTTATCTTTGTTGAATTTATAAAGCTCTTGAGCAAAGAAAGATTTTTAAGTAGAAATTTTATTTTATAAAATTTTATTTCAATGTTTTTGGAATTCAGAAATTAGGGTTAGCAAAGGTAAATAAATATTAATAAATTTATGAAAAGTTCTTACACTATTAATTATTATAAATGAAATTTTTGTTAAAATGAAATAGTCGGTAAATTAGTTGAACATTTTTTTTGATTTATTCACGAAAAAACTATAGCAATACTGCAATAATACAGAAAATCAGTATTGACAAAGCAAATTTTGAATTATTAGACTTAAGTAAGTATGAAAATATTCTTTGAATAAATTTCATCTTCGTAAATTATATTTTTCATACGTTGTTAGACTCCAAAAAAGTTCGTTATTGGAAAGTAAAAAAAAAATTTAAATAAAAGTTTGTGCCAGCTTTTAAAATATATTTAAATATGAAATTGAAATGAAAAATAAAAATAATTTTTATAAAAACAACTAATTTTTTATATTTTTATTAGGTCCTTCAATCAACGCTACTTGAAGATTTTATTTACATCAATTAAAAATTTTCTTTTATATGTAAAAAGTTTTGTGTATATCAAGAAAAACGCAATCGATTTCGGAATAAAACTCGTTGGTTATTTAAATCCTTTTTCTTGATTCTCTTGATTTTGAAATGGATCAAGACTTTGAATAAAACACTCAAAACCTTATAATTCTCTAACCACGAAATTTTTAACCACTTTTTTTCAATTGAAACTTTTTTTATATCTAAATAAATATTTCATGCCATGTTTCTCAGTTAACCGTATAAAAAATTAACATCAATTTTACTTTTCAGATGTATATAATACGAAAATTCATTCAGGAATTATTATTTTTTAAGGTGCGTTTGCGTTCCTTAAACCAAAGCATTTTTTCACTGCAATTAATTAAATCAGACCGTAGTTTTTTAAAGTATAATTTTATTTTACTATTCATAACTATCTTTCACAACGCATTATACTATACAAACAATTTCAGTTACAAGAATAAAACTTAATTCCCATGCCCATCTCTATAATACTTGAATGTTAAATTTTGATTGAACCTATCTATAGCATTTTTTAAATAAATTGTAATAAAATTTAATATAATATAATTCATAATAATTTGTATTTAAAAAAACTTCAATTTTAATTTAGCTGAAGATAAGTATATAAATATAATGAACTGAATACATGAATTAATAATAACATGTTTTTTTTTAATTTTATTTCATAAACGATATATAAAAATAATAATTACGATGATATTATTGTTTTTAATTGCGATATAATTTATTATTGTTTTACGGTATAATTTATAGGATGCAACAGAATATTATAAATTTTTTATTGTATGTTATAAAGATAGTTCAATTTTGTTTTGAAATAAATAATAGTCACTGACGTTAAATGATTTATAAAAAAAAAATTATAAAAAAAAAAGAAATTTAAATTAATTTTTTTTTTAACAGGAAGAAGTCTTTAGAATGATATAATACTTAAAAAGATATTAGTAAGTTATGTATAATTTCAATAAAATTTTTGTACGATACTTAATAATAATAATAATATGTGTCACAAATATAAAAACTATATAACGTTGGAAAATAATTCACTGGAAATAAATAGTCTTCGTTTTAATCAATTGAGGATCAAAAAATGATGATTGAACATCTTACTGACTAGCCTTAAATTATATAATAATTCTAAATTTACTCTGAAATTGTTACTTTAAAGATTTTTTGAAGAAAATAACATTTTTTTTTTTGCGGTTGCGAATCAGTTTCATCGACTTTCAATTTGCATTATCTACTTGCCGATTGATCACCTACATACTATGAATTAAAAAGAAAATTTAACTTTATAGCCTGATGTCTAAGAGTGACAAGTACAAAATATTGAATTTTTAATGTCATCTTTTCATTTCTTACAGATCTATGTACGTGTATGTGTAATTAAATGTGATTATATGTTTATTCTTTATTATATGGTGCATAACATAAAAATGTATTTTTTTTAGATCAATGCTAATAATGATATGAGCACTTTTATTGCAGACAAATTTATGCAAAAGTTTTTTAACTTTTATTTTTATATACATACATAATATTTGTTCAAAAGTTTAATAATAAAGTTTTTCAAACAATAAACTAACTTTTAATATGTTAAAACAGGCGGATAATAAAATTACTAACTTTTTACACCACTATAAAATTTCCATTTTAGAAAGAAGAAGTATTATTATAGAAACTTTATTCTATACCATATCAATTCCCAACGTCGAAATTGTGTGCTTATAAATAAAACATACAAGTACTCATCTGAATGCAAATCAAATTTTGAATTAAGTTTCGTTTTCTTTCTCATAAAAAATATTATGTAATTATAAAATCATAGAATTTTATAGAAATATGATATAAGCCGAAGCTATATACCATTTAATACTTATGTTTTTTCACAATAAAAAACGCAGTTGGAATTAAAAGGACTTTTTTAGAGATACGAGATTTTTTTAAAAGTTTAAATCCTAAATTACGGACCTCTTTTGAATATTTTTTTGAATTTTTAAATATAAAAACTTTTGTATGAAAATTATTTCAAAAATATTTAATGACGAATTGTTCAATATTAATTTGTATATTTTGGAATTTTTATGAGAAGAATTTAGTTCTTGTAAAATTTTCTTATATTTTTTTTGTTAATATATAATTTGCTATCCATTTTCCTTTTCTGTATGAAGCCACAAAATAAAGTTCAGATTTATTTAATTTGTTTTGCACATGTGAAATAAAAAGAAAATCAATTGCTCTTATTGGGAAAACATGATTTAAATTGAATTTTAAACTATAATTATCATCATATATATTATGTATATACTTCCGATCACTTAAATAGGGCCAGTTTTTTTTCTCAAAATTGTAACTTTCTCTTAATTCATTACAGAGCTCTAATTTTGATAGCAGAATGCTGACCAATAAGATAACTTTTAATTAAAAAAAAAAAATTATTTGACGGCAAGTGCATAAATTATCTTGAAAATAATAGATAAAAATTTACATTTTTTGCTCCATTTGATTGGAACTAATTTAATTTTATTAATTTTGGAGTAAAAATTGCTTTTACAAAAAATGTGATGCACAAAAACATTAAGTATGGCTGAAAAAGACAAATTGATACAGACATAGTGCTCGAAAAATTTTCGAATTATTATTTTTTAATTGTCATTAACAAACAAGTATGCAAATAATCCGAAAAGAAAATTTTGAGTATATGTAATATTTCTTTAATGTTAATCAATAATGATAATACAGATTATAACACGATAGTATCTCTTGTTTTTCGACTACCCACTTGCGCTTAAACATTTTCCTCTTTTTACCTTTACAATAAACATTATTGTTGGCATTTTCATTTTCATTTTCATTTATGCTGAATGTTGCCTTTAGCTTTATTAGTAATTTTTGTATTTTTTATGTTTATTTGCTTTTTATTTGAAAGTTTGAATTTTGTAAATATGTTTAATTAATTTTTTGATTTTGTTAAGAGCCCTCCATGTGAAATTCTGTTTTCTATTTCTGTTTTCTATTTTTGCAGTTTTTTTTGTTTTATTTTACAGAAAATAAACGGCCGTGAAAAATGCGACGAAAATTGTACGAAAAACACCTCTATCAGAAAATCGCAAAACTATATTTGAATTTTATTTCTGTTCAGAAACTGTTATTTATCAAAAAAATAAAAAAATTCTTAGAAATAAATGAAATTAATTAAAAATTGTTTAGGAAATTAAAGAAATTCAAAATTTCACGTCACCAGCCCTGGAGAGTGGTATTTTAGCTTTATTTCTGCATTTGAGATTTTTTATTATCTTTTTCCTTTACTTCATAATCCAAGCAAATATGTTCAAGTTTTTTAAAGGCTCATTTGGGACCAAAAAAATCAAATTTTAAAAAATTCGCCTCACCTACCCTGGAGCCAGTTATATACTCTCTAACATATCAAAAAATCACTGCAGTCTAGATTGTAGTAACCCTACAATCAAAGCCAAACTAAGACCAATTTTTTGCAATTTTTCACATTGAGGGCTCTTAACTTGATGAATTATTTCTAAATTTTTATCAGCTTATTTAACATTAACTCTTAATATTACTTTGTAGCTTATAATTAGTTAATTTGTAACTTGTTAGCTACTTTAATGAATGAATTAAATAAAATAAAAATAAATAAAACATATATACAAAATTTGAAAGACTTAATGAAATGTTTAGAAATGTGCCCATAAATATGGTTTGTTTATTTGCAAAAAATTGTTAAAAAAAAAAATAAAGAATAAAATTTAATTAACAAATATTGACCAAAATATTCATATATGTTTAACATCAAAAATGTCAATGAACTCTAAACGAATATAATTCTCCATTCAAAAAAAACTTAATATTTTTATAACTAAATTTGATAATAATTCATTATTTATTTATTTTATTATTTTAATATCTTTCAGTTTCCTATTTTTTTAATATTTTTTAATGCATTCAAGTATGATTTTTCGATTAACTCATCAAAATTTCTAAAAAAAAAAAATAATTATAATTTATGGCTATATAAATCGTTAAAATTAATTAAAATTTAACCTTTTAATTCGAAAGAATGGAGGGGGGCTGTTTTACTCATATCACATATTTTTACGATATTTTTTGTTTTTATTTTTACACCATATCGGGAAACCAATAAAATTATAGTTTTTGAAAACATAAAAACCCTTTTTAAATAAGATCTATGTATATTCAGAAAAAATAATGCATATTCATTGATTTACTGCATTTTGATAATAACGATAAAACAAAATTGTATTCAAAGTAGATATTTTTTTTTTTTTACCAAAAATTTTATTATCGAATTTTTTATTTAAACAACAAAAATAAAAAATATTTGTTATCTCAATTAACATATCAAAAATAATAGGCGCGGTATATTGATTGATTGATTCATGAAGTGAAATTTAAACAATTAGTTTTTAATTTTACTATTTTGTTGATGTTTTCAATATAATGTGAAATATCTTAATGCAATTTATTTTTCAACTATTTGAAATTATATATGTATAAACAAAATTTTTACTATGTTAAGTGTACATTTCCAAAGTAATAGCCCTTATCATCATTCATTTAAAAAATATTTTATTATCACTTCAGGAATATTATATAACTGAAATGAGATACTTGGTACTTGAAATAGGGGTCAAAACCAGAAACTATATACTTAATAAAACCAAAAAAAAAAATTCAAAAATAAATTGTTAGTTAAAACCCATTTCTGTATTTTTGTATTCTATATTTTTGTGGTTAGTTAAAAAATTTAACAACAAACTTTGAGAAAAAGAAAAGTAAATCTTTAAATTTTTTATTAATTTTATTTAATTTTCACAAAAATATAATCCTGAAAGAAGATTATTTTTAAATTAATTTATTTTAATATGCAAATATATATTTTACATTGCATAAAATGCTTGAAAAACTAATATGTGTGCTGAATAAAAATCCTCGACTTAAAGAAAAAGATATTTGTTGCAAAAAGAAAGCTTGTTTATAGCTTGTTGATTCTGAAAATAATACTTTAGAATTTGTTATTTTTGTTTAGTTACACATTTTTCACAACAACTTTATATACGAGATTTCGATTTATACGCAGAAATCTTGATATTGCCTTTTGAGTGTTGAAGATTTTTTTTGTTGAGATTTGCAAATATCACTTAATTTGAAATGTGAATATTTGTGGATATTCAACGATATTTTATTGACGTATATTTTCTTCATTGCGGAACCATAACTTTCGAAGAGGGTTATGTATTCAGCATTATACTAACGATAAATGTCTCCGATACGTCAATAAAAAGTTGAAAAAATAGACTCTAGAGAAAATAATTTTTGAAATACCTATTACTTTAAAAATTAAAATTTTTAAATGCCAAAAAAGTCGTAAAGTGTTTTTTATTTGAATTTTTTCTCATAACACCTATAAATTTTTCCGGCATTATAAAGTATATATTATAAAGTATATTTATGTATTCGTAATATATTCGTATAAGTATAAAAAAAAATAAAAAGAATACATTATACTCCTTATATTGACAATCTTGCTAACTAGAGGTAAAAAAATTTATAATGTGAATATTTAAGAAGAAGAAGTTGTCAATAATCATAAAATCTAATGGGAAGATAATCATTATGACAAAGTTAAACTTAAAGATTTCGCATAAATTGTGCAATTAACGAATTTAAAGAATTAAAAAACTTTATACTTTATAGTTAGTCATTAATAATACTTATCTACCTCCAAGAGCGGGTCAAAATCAAGAACTTGATTACAAATATAAGAATTTTTTTTAGGTAAATATTGAAGACCGATCTTTGACCGCCTTTAAGACATGGTGTTTTAAGTATGTTATGGATGATGGAAAGCTCATCTATTTTAAAGATAACATTTTTATTTATATATATAAGAAATTTATATTTATTTATTTAATATGTAAAAAATTTTAATGCCAATATGAACGTTTTAGGTTTATATTAAATCGATAAAATAGTCAAGTCACTCTTTAATATAGTCATAATTGAATATATATTGAATAATCTATATAAAAAAAAGCAATTTTTGTCGTTTATAATTTATAGGTAATAAAAATTTGTTATTGTAAAAAATTAATTTATTTATTGAGAAATAATTAAACAAAAAAATCAAGTTTTTCATATTCATGTAAAATTGTATTATTTTATTTTCAGATTTTTTTACAAAACAAAAAATTAGTAAATTATATTTTTTGAATATTTAAATTTTTGAAATTTTAAATTGTCAATATTTTTATTATTCTAATTGTAGGTAAAATAAGTTTGTACATGAACATTATTATAATTAATCTTACATTGCTAAAAATATATCATTAAATAATTAAATTCACTATCAATTGAAGACAAATCTAAAATTGAAAATGTTTGTTTTGTTTTCCTTCGTTTAATTAATTATTGATTTCGATAATAAATCAATTGCTTGAATAAAGAAATTAAGACTCGCTTGATGCAAACTTTGAACTTATTGTATTTTATATAAATTTCTTAAATCAAATTTAAAAAAGAAAGATTTTCTATCTCCTATGTTTGATAAATTAGTTCGATCCTTAATCTAAATTTAATATTTACTGAATAAACGTTTTTTATTTTAATTTTTATTATTTCTGGCTTAAGATAATAATTTTTACAATGTGATTATCGGATGGTATAATTATTTTAATGCATAATTTAAATATTTAATTAGATAATAACATAGTCAATTAGTATAATCAATAAATTATCTCTTTATTGGCATAATATGAAGATTTTTTTTTTTACAATTTTTAGATTATAAATTAATAATAATTATTTTTATTTATTATTACTAAATAATATAATAATACTATCTCTATTTATATAGTCTATATAATAGTAATAAAATTATGTTTTTATGAATGTACACCACAGGAAATTGAATAATTTAACATTATT
This sequence comes from Hybos culiciformis, assembly GCA_964007475.1. Taxonomy (NCBI): domain Eukaryota; kingdom Metazoa; phylum Arthropoda; class Insecta; order Diptera; family Hybotidae; genus Hybos; species Hybos culiciformis. The sequence goes on from CAXFZM010000402.1 coordinate 22,340, forward strand.
TCAGAACTTACAACATAATTATGCAAATATTTACTAAGTTAATCGTTTACTTTTTCAGAAAATTTAAGCGATTTCGATCAAGAAAAGAATAGTTTTACTTTGCTTTTGTCCAAGCATTATTATAAGGTTCGTTTAATAATGTATGAATTAAGTTCTTTAATACAATAATAGTCCGCTGTAGCGTAGCATTATTTTTAAACTTAAAGTAAATTCTAACTTACGAATGCGAAACAGTAATACATATCAAACTTATTTAAATTAAATGCATGTTACAAATTAGATATAATTTTAAATTATCATAAAATCAAATCAGTTTATTTAAAAAAAATCATTTATACATTAATAAAAAAATCTAAATAATCAATTAATTAGCTTGTATTTAAGAGCTTTGTAAAACTTTAAATAAATATATTCTTATGGCTCGATCACAACTAATACCGAAAAGCAATTTTTGAAGGAATGTTCCAGTAACCTGTTCACAG
>CAXFZM010000403.1:0-15707 GCA_964007475.1 Hybos culiciformis
AACCTTTCATTCACAAGTTTGTCACAGTTTGGATTTCTTGGTTGTCGTTGCATGATATCCGATTCGACTTCTTCATATGCTAAAGCTATGGCAGGAACCTAAAATTTTTATATACTAGTTCAATGTACTCGATTATAGTTTAAAGCAGAGATTCCCAACCTGGGGTCCATGGACCCCTTGGGAGTACGTTAACCAATTCTGAGAGGTACGTGGAACTGTTCGTATTGAAAAAATATATGTATATCCTTTTTACTGCTTACACATAATTTCAAAATCTAATTTTCATTCCCAAAATTTTATGAATTGTGTATAATTGTGTATATTTTAAATAAGTATATTAAAATTCATAACGAAATCTTCAAAAAAAAAGTTGATGGTATCATTCCTCCAACTTTTAATGTCGATAATTGGATTAGAAACGCCTCCACAATTTCATTAGACAAGATTGTTGACACTGATAATGATAACGCAAAAGATGAACCCATTGACTTGAGAAATAACATGAAAACTCGCAGTGATTTTGAAACAATGATGCTGGATCAATTTTGGTGCTAACAAAGCGAGGCGTATCTAATCACAACGTGCACTCTAATCACCTGTATGCACTCTTTTTTAGGGGTACGTAAAGATTCAAATCATTATCAAGGGGTACAAATATTTCAAAAGGTTGGGAACCATTGGTTTAAAGGATCATTTCTTTTTGAATATATTTTGTCGAATAAATAAAAAATCAAACATAAAAACCACAGTATTTGTGAAGATGAATATAATATACGAAGTATATTAGTATTATATATTCCTATCTATAATACTAATATATTTATGGTTTTACCAAGTAGTTTAAGCTTTAAGTACTGTAACAATTACAATTATTCGTATTTGGAACTTTCTTATATTGTTCAACTTAATACTGAAATATCAAGTGTTAAAAACATTATCAGTTAAAAAAACTAACCAAGTCTGTTCCTAAATCTATGCATAGAATTGCTATTGTTCCTAGAGGTAATGGAATACCTAAAGCAATAAATGCTAAAAACGGTGTTAGTTCTGGCATATTAGATGTTAAAGTGTACGCAATGGATTTCTTCAAATTATCAAAAATAAGTCGACCCTCCTCAACACCTGTAACAATCGAAGCAAAGTTATCATCCAACAAAATCATATCGGCGGCCTAAAAATAAAATTAACGAACAAATTTTATATGAATTCAAAAAAATTATATATGGTGTGACTAACTTGTTTTGATACATCAGAGCCCGTTATTCCCATAGCAACACCAATATCTGCTTTTTTTAATGCTGGTGAATCATTTACTCCATCCCCAGTAACAGCAACAATGGCACCTACATTTTGGCAACCTTCAACAATAATTAACTTTTGCTGAGGAGACGTACGAGCAAAAACAATTTCTCTATGAAAACGTAAAATATCTTCTAATTCTGAAGAACTTATAGACCGCAAATCACTTCCATGGACAACAACAGCTTCAGCATCATGTGGATTAACTTCATTAACTGGAATTTTTAATCTCTCTGCAATGTCTTCTACTGTTTCACTTTGTGGAGAGATAATACCGACTGATCTAGCAATAGCTTTAGCAGTAATAGGATGATCACCAGTTACCATGATAACTTTAATACCAGCAGAACGACATTTTGCTACGGCATCTGGAACAGCAGCTCTAGGTGGATCAATCATTGATATTAACCCGACAAAGCGTAAGTCTTTTAATGGATAATTTATTTCATCATTGTCGAACTTAAAACCAATAGGGAAATTTTCAGCTGGTAACAATAGATCACAAAAGCCCAAAACACGTTCCCCTAATCCTCCCATGTCATCATAGGCCTTATTGAAAGCAGCAGCCCAATTTGCATCTAAAGGTATCTCTTTACCATCCATTAAAATTGTAGTACACCGTTCTAAAATTCTTTCTGGAGCACCTTTCATGACCAGCAAGTAACGAACTGTCTTTTCAACCATAATCTCATGAACAGAAACTTGAAATTTATTCGTGGAATTGAACGGTATTTCAGCAACTTTTTTATGCCGTTTGCGGTATTCCAAAACCCTGCCAAATACCAGTTCCATGCATTTTAGAAGAGCCGCTTCCGAACCATCACCAACAACTTCTCGTCTTAAAATTGGACCTTTGTCATGCCTATTTTTGAATTCCGCACGATTACACAACGTTGCACATCGGGAAAGTGCTCGAAAACCTAAGTTAGTAGTTTCAAATTTAGGACCAGATTGATCTTCAGTTGTGTCTGTTTCAACTATTTTATTATCGTACCACATATGTGCAACTGTCATACGATTTTGAGTAAGAGTACCAGTTTTATCTGAACAAATTGTTGAAGTGGATCCCAAGGTTTCTACAGCTTCAAGATTTTTTATTAAGCAATTTTTTGCTGCCATACGCTTGGCAGTTAACGTTAGACATACAGTTACAGTAGGAAGTAAGCCTTCAGGAACACAAGCTACAATTATACCAATTAAAAAAACCACCGCATCCAACCAGTAATATCCCATGGCGAAAGCAATTATAAAAAAACTTCCTCCAATTGTAAATGCAACAAATGAGATTATTCTAATAAAATGATCTATTTCCTTAGAGATTGGTGTTTGTCCTGATTCTAAGGTCGTCACTAATCCAGCGATTCGTCCCATTACAGTATCATCACCTCGATGTACGACAATTCCTCTTGCAGTGCCTTCAACAGCATTTGTGGAAAAAAATGCCAAATTTTTGGTTTCCAGGGGATTTTCGTTGGTATATTCAGGGCTTCGTGCCTGCGGTTCTGATTCTCCGGTAAGAGAGGAATTATCAACCTGTAAGAGGGTAACATATAAGAAACAAACCTGAACTATCTTTGAAATAAAAAATTCAAGATATTACTTTAAAATGCGATGCTTCAATTATACGTATATCAGCAGGAATTTGATCACCAAATTTAACATCAATAACGTCACCCAGAACAAGCTCTTCCGCAAGAATTGTCTTCTTGTGACCATCGCGTAAAACAACTGCATGTTGTGGAATCATATTTTTAAATGATTCCATAATTCTGGAACTTTTTGATTCCTTGATTTAAAAAGCTTATTATTTCAGTTATTCTAAACTACAAATTGTTGTAAGTAATGATATAAGTATTATAGTAATCATTTCGATATGCATATACACAGCATTTATGCAGACTACCTATTTTAGCGAACTAAGTAGATTGTAATTAAAAGGAAAAAAAATAATCATTTTAAATTTTTTTTGAGAGAGTTAAACATGTTACGGCTCTAAACATGTTTCGTTGCTGTTTTTGATGTTGTTTTTCCATAGTAAAAAAATGGTAAACTTAAACATGTTCTGAACATTTTTTGGTGAAAACATGTTGTTTTTCAGGAACAGGTGAGTAATTTTGAAACAAACTTTTGCCAGAAATTATTTATAGGCATTGATGTTTATGGTTTGTAAATAAAACCAGAGATAAACTAAAGGTAAATGTCGCGCGTAGTCAGTGCGAGTTATTAACCTTGACCCAACTTCAATTAGATATTTTAAATTTTTTGCGCGCATAAGTTCCTTTGAGTTTACGTCCGACCTAAAAATGTAAACTTATGATACATTGTGTGCGAACGGTCGATTTTCAAAAGATGCTTATAACTTCTTTTGAACAAGTTTAAATATCTCAATCCGAACAAGGCATTAAGATTAAATAAATAGTTCCCGATTTGTGTTTTTATATTTAAGCTCGGAACATTACTCTTTAAATGAATGACTAAAATTAATGGTTTTCGTTCTCAAAAAATTACAACAAAAATGAAGGAAACACTGACTAACTTTTTATAATATGGTGAATAATATGGTGAAAAACAAATCATCAACATGTACCAAAATGTTTCTGTATTCGTTTGAATCTGATAAAAATTCACGATAATTTTACTCTTAAATGAGGATCTGTTAATGCTTATTTCAATATGATTTAACAAAGAAATATTCCTACTGTGATAATTTTAATTCTAATAGACAATTTTTTTTTCTAAAATTAATCTATAATATTAAATTAATAAATATGTCAATACTACTTATATAAAATATATAAATATAATAACATTACTTGTGAATAAGAAAATAATCCGGATATAATAACTACCGCAGCAAGTACAGATCCTAAATATAAATTATCCATAGATGGAACGTCTACCGTGTAAAGTTGAATAAAGTAAGCAATGAAGCATAAAAATGCACCAATCCACAATAACATTGCAAATCCACCAAATACATTTTTCACAAATACCAACCATTCAGGTTTGCTTTTTCGTGGTGTCAATCTATTGGGTCCATCCCGCTGTAAAATTGCTTTTGCCCTTGAATTCGACAAACCCTAAAAAACACTCTTGTTTCTTATAGATTATGTTTAATAAACAGTGTGTCAGTGTGTATTAATTATGCTTTTCATGTACATATTATTTGATCTTATGATACATTTTTTTTGTAGGTAATTCATTATATTGTAAAATATATTATATCTTGTCGGCCGTCATGGTGTAGTGGTATTGTCATTATCCTACAGTGTGTTCGGTCGTGGGTTCGATTCCCACCTCGGGCTGGAATTTGTGTAAATTTTTCAATTGTCCACTTGATCTAAGTGTTTGTGCTGTTTTTTTTTTTTTATATCCATTCAATTTACATACATATCTAATACATATTTCAGTCTACTTACTTTCTCAGCACTAGTATTTAATCTTTTTTCAATTTCTTCAATGCTGATTTTATGAAAGTCTGTATCGAGCTCACGTTTCAAATCCTCCTGTCTTTCATTCAATTTTTTCTTTTTTTTACAACAGTTCATGATACACCGATAATTTAATATATGAAAAAAATATTTCTTTAAAAAATTATATAAAAATAATCCTAATAAAAAAAAATTTAATTAAAATTGAAATAAGTCATTCAATTCTGATATTTAAAAAAAAAAAATATTAAAATGTGATAAAAACTTTTAGAACAGAAACTTGGTGCTTATATCAAAAATATTTTCTTTCACAATTTTTAAAAACAAATTGAAATACTTATTTTTTTTTTCAAATACTCTCAAAATAACTCTGAAGAAAAGAGATTAATTTCTAGTCAAAAATTGCGGCTTTTTTTGTAAGTTTATCTTTTTAATTAATTATGAATTGGAGGTTTATATGCAATTATGAACTTAATGTTATATTTAATTTATGGAATTTTTGAAATTAATATGTTTCTCTAATTTTTATAGAATTTTCTAAATTATCTTAACAATTGGCGTATATTTGCACACAAATATTTAATAATTTTTGTTGAAGAAATACTTAGTTATATTTATTAGTTTGACGAGAAAAGAGAACTTAAACGCATATATAAAATGTTTCCATGGGTTTGAGATTTCAATGCGGTCCTATTTTCATAGGGTTTAATCCAAGTCAAACTCTCCATTTTAACATACATAAGTAGTAAAAAAATTATAAGTCCTAAGTCATTGAACGTTTTTTTTTACGCCCGTTTTGTTATAATGTCATCAAATTGTTCTCATGTTAGATTATTTTCATATTTAAATTGAAACTTTTTTAGGATTGTTTTGCATTTTTTTCATTGTATTATGAACAAAAAAGTATTGATTTTCGTTGGTATATTCAGGGCTTCGTGCCTGCGGTTCTGATTCTCCGGTAAGAGAGGAATTATCAACCTGTAAGAGGGTAACATATAAGAAACAAACCTGAACTATCTTTGAAATAAAAAATTCAAGATATTACTTTAAAATGCGATGCTTCAATTATACGTATATCAGCAGGAATTTGATCACCAAATTTAACATCAATAACGTCACCCAGAACAAGCTCTTCCGCAAGAATTGTCTTCTTGTGACCATCGCGTAAAACAACTGCATGTTGTGGAATCATATTTTTAAATGATTCCATAATTCTGGAACTTTTTGATTCCTTGATTTAAAAAGCTTATTATTTCAGTTATTCTAAACTACAAATTGTTGTAAGTAATGATATAAGTATTATAGTAATCATTTCGATATGCATATACACAGCATTTATGCAGACTACCTATTTTAGCGAACTAAGTAGATTGTAATTAAAAGGAAAAAAAATAATCATTTTAAATTTTTTTTGAGAGAGTTAAACATGTTACGGCTCTAAACATGTTTCGTTGCTGTTTTTGATGTTGTTTTTCCATAGTAAAAAAATGGTAAACAAAATACTAACAAAATACATTAGGAATTTGAAATTCAGAATTTGAAGTTCTTAAAATTTTTTTATGTGTGAAGCATAAATAAAAGTTTTTTTTCAACAGTAAGAGGCACTTGTTTACGTTGCATTTTATCTTTTTAGTTAATTCTTTAAGGCAATCAGGTGTATTAAGAAAAACTAAGTTAAACGCAAGAAGAGCAGCATCATTTTCAGAAAATTGAAACTAAGTACATACTTAGAAATTAATACTTTATTTTGAACAAAAAATGTAGTACAAAAAATTTCATATAATTAAAATAAATGTATTAAAAATAAAATTAATAAAAAAAATAAATATAATGTTAAGTGTTAATGTTAGTAGAAAATAATAATGTTATTTGAAAAAAAAAAAACAATTTGTGATAAAAAAAACTGAAAAAAAATAAATTTTATAAAATCTTTTTATCTTTCATTCATTTTTTTATTATTACAGTAACTTGAATTTCTAGAACTAAAATGTTAGGAATAAACTGCCAAGAACAAAATTTTTTATTCGTTTAGTTCATCTTTCAACAGCAAAGCCCTTAAAAAGATTCTTGGGAGTGGGACATCTTTTACTTATATCTTATCTACAAATTAAACGTTAAATTAAGAAAAATAAATTAAACACTATAGTTTTTAAAATGAAATAGAACTATTTTTAAGAAAAATAAAAAAAAAGTAATTGGAAAATTGTTATCCTTTAAACTGTTATACGCATTTATACTGGATTTCATGAAAATTAAAATTAAAATTTTTTTAGGAATATGAGTATCAAAGTTTATGTTAAGTTTATCTTTTTATCGTAACGCCTATTGAGATTCTGATTCCATTTCTACAGATCGCCACATTAATGTTATATTGGTTGCACATGTCGTACGGCATGTCCACTCGGAAATCGTTAGTGTGTCACATTTATCGGTCAGCTCAGATAGATTGAAAATTTTTACAGAAATTCAATTCAAAACCAAAATAAAATATCATTGTATAACACTTGATGGAAAATTAACATTTTGAACGTTATTCGAGGAAAAAATTCTCAAAAATAATATTCTAATCAAATCAGTCGTAGAGAGATAAACAGAAACATTTTCTCTCCCTTACAAAAATTATATTATTCAAATCAAAATTTAATAGTAATCTTTTATATGGTTCTACAATTTGATTTAGTTTAGTTTATTGAATTATTATTAAAACAATAATCAAAACATATAGTATTTCGGTTACGCGAAAATCTCATTATACACAACATTTATCAACATTCAGCATAAGTACATTGCTGTAAAACTAAACACACAAACATTTTAAAATTCGTGACAGTCATGCAAATTATTCATATCTTATCTTATACATTTTATCTTATACATCTAATATATCTTATTTATATAACTATTTATTTATCAATTTATTTAGGTTTTTAAATTGATTGCATATGCACTTTTATTTAGACTAAGTGTATTGGTTTAAATGGAGTTTTGAGATTTAAATTAACTAGAAATCGATTGTAATCGAAATACGAATATAGTTAAAAATATTAAAAATTAATATGATGAGTGTAACAGTTTTTTGGATGCACCCTCGGAACAATAAGATACAGATATGGAAATTATTGGAAAAAAAATTCTGTGTTTTTCTAATTTGCTATATAAGGTTGAACTAATTTAAAAAAGATCAAGATACCATATAAAAAATTTGATTGATCAAAAATATCATTTTAATAAAAAATGTTCTGAAGTCATGATAAAAAAACTTAAGTCTTAAACAAGTTGCTTTAAAATCCAAACTTTAACAATTTCTTATGTCAAATATTTTTTTTTCTACAAGCTTCTAAGTGATATTTCAAATTATTGATATGCACTCATTATAGTATGAAGTCATCTGTATAATTAACCCGTTTCGCTTTTAGATCCAATCAATATATACATCCTAGTATATTTGGAAAACTGATCTTATCACCTCTTCTTTATTGCGATAATTTGTATGAAAAATAACTCTCTGGCTATCATAAAATTTCTTTAAATATAGAAAATATTTATTACAAAAAAAAAAGATATTCAGTTCAGTTAATAAAACGATTTTCAAAATATCAGGCGTATCAGACATTACTTTACGCGGATTTTTTATTTTTATTTTTTTTTCATTAATACTATTATCAATATATGAATTAATTATAATATAGGTATACATGTATGTACACTGCTTCACATTTGAATAGACTCAGTTTAGAAAAAAACTTTTATTACGTTATGCTTCGAGTATTTTTTTTTTACAAGAGAATAAACAATTGCAAAAAATATACAATTAGTTTAAAATACATTTTAAGGCCGTAAATTAATTAAATCAATTAAAATAATTTTAATATTGATTATTCTGTATTAAAAAATTAATACTTTAGTGAAAAAAAATGGTTTGTTTGTAATAGAATATTGTAATGATCATATAAACTTTCAGTGCACGGACATTACATTATCATCGATGCCGCTTGATACATAACAGTATTCTATTGCAAACAAACAACTTTTTCCACTAAAGTATTAGTTTTTCTAATGCAGAATAATCAAAAATTAATTATTTTAATTAATTTTATTGATTTAAAACCTTAAAATATGTTTTTTTTTTGTCGCATATGATAAAGTGGATAGGGTTTGATGATAAAAAGTATATAACTTCGGGTACATTAAAACAAAAATAAAAAAAAATAGAGAATTAGATAAGTAACAAACAAACAAAAAAAAAATGATAAAAGGAGCAAATTATTATACTAAATTGATTAATTTAAACAAATATAATTCTTTAATAGAATGGTATGTTATTAAGTTATTATCTAATAAATAAAAAAAAATTATCTGTCTGTTTCTATATATATGTTTGTTTCTCTATCCTCAATCAAAACAATACTTAATAAATTCTGGAATTAAGTAGCCTAGGAACCCGAAATGGTTTTAAGATACTATAAATTTTGATCCGAGGCCTCGACGGAGGACTACTTCAGAAATTTAGTAATATTCCGATTAAATGTTGTAGTGCTTGACCCGAATCGGCTATTTAAGACTGGATGTCAAGAGGCCTCCACCCGAGGTGCCAAGACTCCTGGGGGACTTATCTTCTCCTAAAACTTTAGCTAGACCAAAACCTATTAATTTGTATAATCTTTAATAAAATTATTATAATATGTTTCATGTGTGCCTATAATTTTTTTTATTTTAGTTTATCAAGAAAAATACAAACAAAAAGTATAAAACCAAGTTACTTACATAATGTAGGGAAGGAACCATTAGTTTATAGAAATTTTGGTGATCATTTAGATCTCTGTGTGGATAAGTATGGAGATCAAGAAGCGATTGTATCTTGTTGTCAAAACAAGCGAAAGACTTTTTTCGAAATTAAAGAAAATGTTGACCAACTTGCAGCTGGACTATCAAAATTAGGGTTGAATCCCGGAGACAGAATTGGTATTTGGGCTCCGAATAAAATTGAATGGTATTTGACAATGCTAGCTGCAGCAAGAGCAGGTTTAGTTTCTGTTGGAATGAATCCGGTTTCACAAGGTCCAGAAATTGAATACTATATTAAAAAGGCAGGAATAAAGGCACTGGTAACAACTGATACATTTAGATTGCAAAACTATTATGAGATATTGAAAACAATACTTCCAAATTTAGAGAAATTTCACCCAGGAAATATAAAGTCTGAAACTTTGCCAACTTTAAAAAGTGTTATAGTTATTTCGGATAATGAAATGCCTGGCACATACCAATTCCAAGAAATATTAGATTCAGCCGATAAAGATAGTGTCAATAAAATTCATAAGCTTCAATCAAAAATTTCACCAGACGATGCAATAAATATTCAGTTTACAAGCGGTACAACCGGTAAGCCCAAAGCTGCAGTTATTAGTCATTACGGTGTAGTTAATAATGGATTACATATTGCTAGAAGAAATGAGTTAGACACAAAAACTCATAGAATATGCTGTCAAGTGCCACTTTTTCATGTCTTCGGAGTTGTAATTGCGATGTCAGCTGCATTAGGATATGGATCAGCAATTGTACTTCCTAGTGATGGATTTAACCCTGAACATTCTCTTGAAGCAATAGTTGAAGAAAAATGTTCTGTAATTTATGGGACTCCAACAATGTATGTTGATTTGATAAATAAGCAGTTTGAAAAAAAAATCTCACTGCAGACAGCTGAAATCGCTGTAACCGGAGGAGCACCCTGCTCACCACAGTTATTTCGAAATATAAAAAAAATTCTTGGGGTGAAAAAAGTAAAAACTGTTTTCGGAATGACAGAAAATACTGCAGTAAGCTTTCAGTCAAAAATTTCTACAACCGATGAGCAAGTGTTAAATACAGTAGGCCATTTGATCGATCACATTGAAGCTAAAGTAGTGGATTCAAACAATAATGTAGTTCCATTTGGTCAACCGGGAGAGTTATGGGTTCGTGGCTATTTCACAATGCTGGAATATTTCGATGATATAGAAAAAACTAATGAAATTTTGGGAAGAGATAAATGGTTGCGAACAGGGTACGTTAATTATAATTTTATTTATTTTAGTTCTATACAAATATATCAATTAATATAAATCTTAATTTAAAAATTTTGTACCCTTAACGATTTATTATTTCAGAGATCAATTTATTCTGGAAGAAAATGGTTACGGCCGTATTGTTGGCCGTATTAAAGAAATGATTATCCGTGGAGGTGAAAACGTTTTCCCTAAAGAAATAGAAGACTTTCTCAACACACATCCTAACATAATAGAAAGCTATGTAAGCCCAATTTTCTTTTTTATTTTTTATTTTCTAGTAGATAGTAAAATAATAACAATACTTATTAAGTAATAATATTAAACTGATTACTAGAGAATATAGACTTTAGAGAACGAATTCATATTAACTTGCACTTAAAATGTGTTATGTATGTAGGAAAAAAACTTATTATTGTTAAATAAAAAGCCTTTCTCTTTTAAGTTTTTATAAAAATTAACTATTTTTATTTCAAGAATAAATATAAAAAAAATCAAATTAAACAAATTAGAAATTACAATTCTGACTGATCAAAAAAAACCTACTTTTTTCAAAAAATTTATTTTATCATTTCTACACTCGTACATCCTGACATTCATCTGCCCCAGATGATTTACTTGCCCACTTCTTCATCTTATCAGCACTAGTAGTCGTTTTTATCGGACCTTCATGTTCACCCATTTTAACAACTTCGTATATCGTATCTATCATTATCTTTGACTACAGCCACACGGTATGGACCAAAAAACTTAGGTCTCATTTTCATTCCAGTGCCAAATTGAGTACGTTCAATTGCTACTACATCGTCACAATTATATTTAATAGCTTTTTTACGCTTTTTATCATACCTACGTTTATTTTTATTTTGAATGTTGTCAATCTGTTGTTGCGCGTAATCTCTTTGTTGATTTCTAACTTCTTGGAATACTTGTAAATTTTCTTCTTCTACTATTTTTACCAATACTTCATTTTCAATGCAATAATCTTTATATGGAGTACATTTTGAAATTTCCATTATAGCATTTAAGTTTTCATCATCTTTTTGAGCCGCTTTTAATTTTTGTGTTACCGTAATTTCGTTTGGATTCACTTCTATATTCATTGCCACAATATTTCTGCTCAAAGCATCTACATGCTTCGTCTTCTTTCCATCTTTCTTATCAACTAAAACCACAGGAATTGCATAATCGGATGTGCTCATTTGAATAATTCCTTTTTGTAACCATTCGTCAATCTGTGTTTCAACTATTTGATGCTCATTAATAGTAAATCTTCTTATAGACATTTGTAATGGTTCATCATCTGTTACCACTATCTTCATTTTTATCTCAGTTTGTTCAATCTCTTTTGAAATATAATTTGCAATTACATTTTTAACTTCATTAGCAACTTGTTTCTTTTAATACCCCGATATTAGTAAGACATTTATCTTCTTCATTTTGTTCACAAAAATTAATCATATTATTCTGCTCAGTAATTCGTTTTGTTATTTTAATCGTTGTTTCGTTAATCACAATATCAGCCATGTCGAGGATGTTCATGCCAATAATATATCAGGAATCATTACATCACTCGCGACAGTATGAATTTCAATATTTTCAAACAATGATTCATCAATAAGTATGTTACTATTAAATTTACCAGTTGAAACTATTTTGTTCCCAATACCACTCAAAGTAATTGCAGATTTTTTCTTGAAATCATTCGGTTTGATAACTTTAATTAAATCTTCTTTAATTACCGTCACTTCAGCACCAGTATCAATTAATGCAGTAACATTATAATCATTAACTATAATTTCTTTATACATTCGATTTTTTCGAACTATGTTCATATTATTATTTTCAGCTTTCTTTAAACATGCTGCACTTTTATGCCCATATAAATTGCATTTAAAACATTTTGGCCCTTTATCCCTGTTCGGACAATTTTTTGTATAATGGCCACGTTCACCACAATTAAAACAATTTATAGTTTTGTTCTTAACATCGTTTTTGTCAATTCTTTTTTCAACCATGTTTTCATCTTTTTTAATTTCATCTTGATGTTTTCTTCTTTTGTCACTTGTATGTCGTTGTTTTAATTTCTCGTATATTAGAAATTTTTCTTTTAGTTCTTTGATGTTCTTTGCTCCTTCCAGAAAGACTTTATCAGCTGACTCATCTTTTATCCCATCAACAACATAACGAATTAATGACGAAGTATCTAAATCGATATACGAACAAATTATATGCATTTCGTACAGATATTCTTTACAAGTTTCATTAGGTTGTTTCAATCGTTTTTGTAGTTTTCGATGAATAGACGCACTATTTATTTCATCAGCAAACTCGCTTAACAATAGCTTTTTTAATTTTGCCCATGATGTAACATTCTTTTGAGTACGAATAAATTTAAGAGCTGAACCTTGGATCAGTCTTTTAGCATATATTAACATTTCAACATCGTCCTATTTTGCTAATCTCTTTGCAAAATCTTCAAATTCTGTTATCCAATTTTCGATTGAAATTTTATCGTCACCTTTGAAAATTTCAACTGAATTTTCTAAATCACGAAATTTAATTATATTTCTTCTTTTCTTATGTCTTCCGTCATCTGACTCATTATTTATTGATTCTTCATAATTTTCATCACGATCAGAATTTCTACTGTCATCAGAATTTTTACCATCATCAGAACTTTTATCATCATCAGAACTTTTATCATCATTTTTCTTCTTCTTTTGTTTACTTCTTTTTGAGCTAATACTCTTGTACAGCTCCATCATTTTCATCATATCGTAACAATTTATTTGTAGCTCTCAATTGTTTTTGGAGTTCATCTATTTGCTTTTGTAATGCATCAATTTTTGTTTCTTCGTTCTGATTCATCGTTTGTCTTTTGTTTTGCTCTTCATTAATTTTCTTCATTTCAATTACCTTCAAAATTTTACAAATTAATTGGTTCTTGGTCATCTTAACATCATCGTTAATTGATTCACCTAATTCTTCTAATTTGGCTTTCAATTCAATTTTTGTTAGTTTTTCTAACACTTCTTCTGTAATTTCGGTCGTCATCTTTAATTATTTTTCTTTTTAATATTTAGCTTGATATTTTGGTTGAGCCCCCATGTAGGAAAAAAACTTATTATTGTTAAATAAAAAGCCTTTCTCTTTTAAGTTTTTATAAAAATTAACTATTTTTATTTCAAGAATAAATATAAAAAAAAAATTAAATTAAACAAATTAGAAATTACAATTCTGACTGAACAAAAAAAACCTACTTTTTTCAAAAAATTTATTTTATCATTTCTACATGTATATAAGATCGTAATGCTTCATAGTGCGTGCAATTAACTATACAATACAATTTTGAAATATTTCATCCATTAGTGCTAACATTTTTTAACCTACTTTTTTTTAGGTTGTAGGAGTTCCTGACGACCGTTTAGGCGAAGAAATTTGTGCGTACATTCGATTACGTAATGATTTGGAAAAAATTGAGAATTCGGAAATTAAAGAATTTTGCAAGGGAAAAATATCTCACTACAAAATACCAAAATACATCAGAATCGTCAAAGAATTTCCAAAAACTAGCTCAGGAAAAATTGAAAAGTTCAAATTAAAAAATACTTTTAAGCATTAAAATTAAAAAATTAACATAAGATTTAATAAAACATATTTTTTTTCTGAAGATAAAATTTTCCTAATTTGTTTTAATTGAAATTTTTTAAAAAATTGTTTTAATTGTTTTAAAACAATTGAAATTAAAGCATTATGTGTTCCAATTCGTTTTTCTGAATTAAAGTTATAAAAGTATCGTATTACAATTGTATCTTGGAAGATTTCCACAATTACTCCAATTTTTAAACCTGGATCTAAATATGATATAATGAATTACAGAAGCATAGATGAATTTTCGGTTATACCAAAATTGTTTGAACCCATTCGAACTAACAGAAAAATAAATTTAGTTTACATCAATAGCTTTATAGCTTTATGAAGGGTCGATTCTTTTTATTTGGATTTCTCTAAGCCTGATTCTGTAAGCCACATTTTTCTTTTGAGAACACTAAAGTATGTGTTTGTCAGCGCTCACATATTGGTCCTCTCCTAGTGTTTGTCAGCGCTCACATATTGGTCCTCTCCTTTTCATTCTATTTGCGAATGATGTTATTGGATGCATTAAATTTTCATATAAATTGATGATTTAAAAATGTTTACTAAAGTAAAACAATTTCAAATTAAATATTGATAAATGCGCAGTATTATCTTATAGTATTTCCAGACTTCTATTTGATTTGATTCCTAAGAAAGACTATAGAAGTACATACTTATTCTCTAAGTGTTGTCTTTTGTAGCCATTCAAAAAAGTGTCGAAATACCTACCAATACAGAAAGTAGCGTGCAATATGAAAATTTTCTAATCCAAGAAATAAAAGAAAAATTTAAATTCTTGGAAATAGATCGAAAACAAACTTCCTTGGAAACTATTTGTGAAAATGATATTTATAATAATTGTTCATTTTTGAATTTTCAAAAAATCTGAGTCCATCTCTGTGTGTGAAGAAAAAGTTATTTTCTACTTTTTCATGCGGCCTGGCCTCAGTTTTTTTGAAAACTCGTTTTTTCCTTTTTTTTATAGTTATCAGTTAGGGATGTTTGTATGATTATAATTGTGGTATTGTACTATGCAATAAAAGAATAGACGTAAATATCTCTTTATGCAAAGTTTTTGATAATACTTGTCATTGATTACGTTATTATACTTACTTATTATTGTTTTGGTTAATTTTTTGTTTACTTCCTGAAATTTTTTTTATTTTTTTTTAAATAAAAAGACAACTAAAAATTTCTTTGTTTTTTGTAGTTTTTTTTTTATTTTTTAATAATTTTAATATTTTTTTGTTTTGTTTTATTTTTGTTTAGAACGAAGGAAATATGAACAGAGGCT
>CAXFZM010000404.1:0-13639 GCA_964007475.1 Hybos culiciformis
GAATTGCTTACGGTGAATTGTCCGAATCCCCATAAAAAAAACGTTAAGTTTAAAAGGGATATATACCAGCAGTATTTATCCAAGACAAACATTAGATGGAGGGCGCTATCTATGTGTAGCACTGCAAGGAAAACCTCGCCGAATTATGACAAAAAAAGAACCGTCGAAATTCTTAAAACGTTCCGTAGGGACTTTGCTAGAATCACGGCAGTTTGTACAGGTAGTTGGCGAGCGTGCCGCAAGACTGGGGGTGCCGTTGAACCAAAAATACCACAGTTTTGGGAACGAAGATGAAAAAGAAACTATCATCCATTTTATCTGCAAATGTACGGCCCTAGAAAGAAGTATAAAAACCACTATATTTCGCACTATATTTCGTCGAAGATCTAAGTTTGCTGGCTACAATCAAACTCGGGGAAGTGTTGAAATGCCTTGACATCACAGGATAGAGTTCTGTGTTAGGCACAAGATTAGGTTACGAGAGTGAGTGGCTGAGTGGTGCCAAAACGGTGCGCAACAAGCGCTAATTGGTAACAACTCTAAGTAAGTAGTTGTGCCACTTTAACCAACCACCAAATCAACCATGATAAATCTGGCTTAAAACTACAAATTAATGAATACACAATTTTAAAACATTTTTGTAATTGTACTAAATCAATATTTTATGCGTATATAGCCACTTTGTAAATTGCTAAACGTCTTAATACTTAATTTTTAATAATGATGCCTCTAAACGAAAAGAGTTTCAACCACGCAATTTAATTTCTTTCACTTTCTTTCATCTATTATTATAAACATTTTATTCACAGGTTATATATAATAAATTTTTTATTTTTAAATAATTGAATTTTTAAAACTTCAAGATCTCCTTGAAAACAATTTTAAATTTACTTTAAAAACACTGCAGACTTATAACTAAGTATATGTGTAACTAGTTATTTTATAAAATCATGTATCTACAAATCTAATTACATAATCCTTATTTAAACATTCATAGGTGTAATGCTAACATTAAATTAAATTTACCAAAAAAAAAAATAATTTTTTTTAGGGTATAATTAAGTGAAAAAATATACTTCAAAAAAAATTTTTTTTTAATCACACACAACGACGACAACGTTCTGTACACACAGGAAATTATAATAAAAATATATGTATATATATTTTTTTAATTTTAAATCTGTTACAACAACAGTAATACTGCCGTTATTTCGAGTAATAAAGTTGCAAGTTGAGTAGAGCCGTAATTATAGTTAGTTATAAAAATCTTAATTTATGATTTAGTTATGTCTTTGATAATGTCAGTACTGTGAAATATGTACGAAAAATTCAGTTAAGCCGAGTTATAAACGGTTTGTTATTAAATCCATTTTAAAAGCGGTTTTGGTTTAAAAAAAAAAACGGTTTCATTAAAAGCCCGCTTCTCCGTCGCATCATTACTAAAATTCTTTTAACTAATGAATTACCAATCAATTTCAATTCTTTGAATGTCCAACTCTGCAATCTCGTTAACTTTTATACTTGAATCAAAGGTTGTCGATCTACACGATTTCGAGATTAAAGGCTTTCCACCAGCTAAAATTCTAAATAATTTTTATAAAAACTTTAGATATTTTAATTTTCAATGGATTCCGAGATGTGATGAGTAGATAGAACCCCACGGTTGTTTTTAACAATTTGATGTGGAGTTTCCATTTCGATAAAAATTTTAATATCTGTATAATGTAAATGACTAAAAGTATTGAAGGAACCTGAAAAATTTTTTTATGCCCTGATTTGTGACAAATGTATCTTAAAAGAAAAGTATCTTAAATTAAAATCTTGAACATGGACTCGACATTCATTAGCTACTCTTTCATATTTTTCTAAATAGAAAAGTTAAAATCATATAATTTTTCTACATGAAATTGTGAAATAAAATAAACTTTATAATTCTGATCTTATTGCAAATTTTTTGTGGGCAAAAAAAAAAAACTATCATATAGTTTTTCCATTTACATTTTTATTTTTCAATTATAATTTATATCCTTTTATGTCCTTTTTATTAAAAGACTAACAATATTACATTATTTACATACCTGGCTTTTCATTGGATCTGTATTAACTTGGCACATATAACTACCGGAATCATTTAATTGTACATGAGATATGTGAAGTTTCCAGGTGTTGTGACCATTGTGTGTCACTGATAATCTTGGGTTAAGTGATACCATGTGAGTGTGAATACCCAAAATTGCTTTTGAATCGGATTTAATCCAAGCCACCTGAAAAATGGAAAACCATAATCTTTATTAATAATTAAGAGATATATTAAGTGTAAAAATATGTATCTATATATAAATGTTGATTCTATTTATATGTATATTATAAACATTATAAAATAGATCAAATTATAATAGGTTCTTGCTTCTTTAAAATATTGATACTGAATTGAACAAGATTATATTTTAGTTATTACTGCGATATGTTAATGAGTATAACAAAGATTCAATATTATAGCAACGCGACAATAAGGTGTTGAGTTTCGGCTAGATTTTTGCTATTTTTGCTCGATTATTGAAATAAAATTCCTTTTTAAGAAAAGTATTGACTACATTTTTTCAAATACAATTGCTCTGTAATCATTACCAAAGTATTTCAATTTTTAGCCCTCAAAATTTGTTTTGTTAAAAATAGAATTATGATTTTACTTCGTAAGTTATAAAATCCTTTGAAATGCAGTTTTCTATTTCGTTTATACAGGAATTTCTCTTACTTAACTATATTAAGTTTTAAATATAAATTTATATATACACTCAAAGAAATAATGCAATCAAAACAACAAAAAATTGCTTCAATTTAAAGTGAGATCGCATTGTCCCTAGAGAGAAATATTCGATTTGAAAACAAATCGTAGTTCAATTCAAAATCGAAAGCAGAAAATAGCAAGTATCTTTCGAAATGAAAACAAAATAATTCAAGTAAAAATTATTATAGTGTTAAATTTACAAATAATTTGTATCTTTACAAAAACAAAGTTTATACCACAAAACCAAAAACCTTTCAAATTCATCAGCAAAAACACCGCAAATACAAAAAAAAAAAATTTGCTAGACTACATTTTTTTTTTATTTATTTATTTATTTTTTTTTTTTTTATATTTTTTTTATTTTTTTATTCATTTTTCTTTTTATTTTATTTAATTTTTTTTTTTTTTTTATTAATTTTTCTTT
This sequence comes from Hybos culiciformis, assembly GCA_964007475.1. NCBI lineage: Eukaryota > Metazoa > Arthropoda > Insecta > Diptera > Hybotidae > Hybos > Hybos culiciformis. The sequence continues at coordinate 3,213 of CAXFZM010000404.1, forward strand.
TACATTTTTTTTATTTTATTTAATTTTTTTTATTAAATTTTTTTATTTATTTTTTGAATTTTTTTTTTTTTTTATATTTTTTTATTTTGTTTAATTTTTATTGTTTATTAAATTTTATTTTTATATTTTTTTTCATATTTTTTTTATTTTTTTAAAATTTTTTTAATAATTTTTTTTATGCCCGCTTGTAGCTTCGAACCACTGTCCTAAACATTGCAATCCACCAACTCTGCCACTGAACTATGAACTGAATTTACGACAATGTGTAAAATGGAAAATATAATAAAATGAATGAAAATAAAACAGGATTACTTCATTTCAATCTAAAGTTATTCATTTTATTTTATTGCAACTAAAAACATTAATTTGAAGAACATAGTTTCATTAATGCAAGGTAAAATGAAAGCAATTGCAATTCAAATGAAGTAATAATTTTTGTTTTGAAAGAAAATATTTGAAGTCCTAAAATAAGGACAAGTTTTCAGTCTTAAAAATTTCTGTAAAGTTGGTATTTCATTTTCGAACTTCATTCAGGATGTTTTCAAATAAAACAACAGATCTTGACTTCAAAAGTATCAATTACGGACAAAAATTGAAATGAAGTACAATTGCTGTTGATTTTGATTGCATTTTTTTTTAAGTTTAACTTCTTTAGCGAGTTATTGTAAAAAATTTTGTGAGGAAATAGGGGAAAAAAGAAGACAGAATATAGTATGTCCTATGTTAACGAAAGGTAAAAGCCACAACGCTGCAAAATAGGGGTAATAACCACAGAATGTAGTATGTTAAAAAGTAAAAACAAATATAAAAGCAGGGAAATATAAGACGTTGTAGCCTGTACCTGTAGCATGCAGCATGTAGCATGTATTTACGAAAATAAAATAGCGATACTACACACACATAACAAAATACTAACGATCTGTGGAAAGCAAAAAACAAAAAAAAAACCATATAGAATTAAATAATTGTACAATAACAGAATTAAAGATCAACTGATTTTGTTGTTAATATTTATTTAGTTTATTTCCTTTTCGAATTAGTGAAATTCTATCATATGAAACAGAAACGCTTTTTGTCTGTTCCGAATAGGCTCCTAAACCGCTCAGCCGATCGTTTTCAAGCTTACACCATTTCTTTGTCTATTTTAAAATTTGATTGGCCTCCTACCTACCGCCCTCCCCTGAGGGCCCACTTCAAAAGTTCATTCAAATTTGGTATGTAAAATGAGGAACTGATTACACACAAATTTCGTAACAAAAAAATTATTTCCGATTTCATTCAAATTTTGTACGTAAAAAGAGGAAACGATTAAACACGCAAATTTCGTAACAAAAAATTGATTGATCCTACCCAGCGACCACCACTGGAGGCGGACTAGGGAATGCATTTTTTTAAAAAAAAATAATTACGGTTTTTAGGAATTGTCTTGAAATGAAATCCGGAATTCCGGTTTATTCCGGAATTTCCTATAAAAATTAAAATATGTTAGAAAATTAAATTAAATTATTCTTTAACATAAATATTAGTTTATTTAGTTCAAAACGTTAAAATTATAACAAATTGAATTATGAAATATTTTTTATTAAAATAAAATTTTATACTTTTCAATAAACCGAAAGTGAATAAACTGAATGGAAAAATAAAAATGTTTTATCATTGAGTTTTAATCGAATTTTTATTGTAAATGTTCCTGCAGCGTTGTTAATAAGTTATATAGAGAGCTTCCAAAAGTGTTCCTCGGGGGCCCCTTGATCACAAAATTTAATTTCACTTCGAATTCCAAATAAATCACTGAACTCGGAACTCCAACTTATTTTGTTAATGTTGATTAATATGAAAAAATTTTTTTATGTATTTTCAGACTTGCGATAGCTACTTAAATTTCAATTTTTGTGAATTTTAATGCTTTATGCCTAAATAATAAAAAAAAATAAACAATTGGTCAAAATTCCCGCCAGTAAAAGTTCTTCCAAATTCGAAAAATTCTGATTTTACATTTTGAATTCGAAATCCGGTTTTGCATTCCGAAAATCCGGTTTTGCATTCCCTAGGGCGAACTTCTAAAGTTCGTCCGATTTCATTCAAATTTGGGACGTAAAAAAGAATAAATGATTACACACAAATTTCGTAACAAAAAATTTAGTCCCCTCTTCCACTTACAAAAGTAAATTAGTCAGAGTCCGTAGCAAAATAAATATTTGCAAGTAATAAAGAAGTTAAACTTCTTTCGTGAGCTTATGAGGATGAGGCTCACACATATTTTTTTTTAGTGTAAGTTTATATAAATACAAATGAATCCATTCCGTAGTTTATTGATGAAAATTAACCACGAGTCGGTTTAATTTTTTTTTTTTGAGAACCTATTAGATTGCGAATTGAAAATTACTAATTCTAACATATAAAAAAGCACAAATTCTAGCCAATCTGAAAATGTATACAAAATTGCTACCGCCAAACACGTACCGCGTCAACGTCACACCCAGATTTCGTCCAAAATTCCCAGATGTGATAGAACGAACTTCGGAGATTCACTTTCAATTCGCACCTCGAGAATGTGGAATGCTCTCTCATCAAAATTGTTGCCGACAGCTGGCGAACGTTTGATTTACAACTTGCGCCGGTTTAAGAAATGTGTAAATGATTACCTACTAACTGTCCCACTTTTTAATCCCGTTTAAACTTCCTTTCCTCATTACCAAATCCATACTTCTTATAGTAGAAAAGGTATTCTACCTAGTGATTTAGTAACTTTCATAAAAAAAAAAAAACCTATAAAAGAAATTACACCCAAAAAATTGTCATTGTCTTTATTTAATAAAAATACTATTAAATTAATTGAAACGTCATTGATATAAGTCCAATAATAAATAAAAGTGATTGAAGCAACAATCGTTAGTTGAAAGTACTGTATATAATATGGGGCACTGTTTTGTGGTACGTTAAACACTTCAATCAATATTTTATTTGAACAAAATATATAGCGTTTATCTATATAAATTTGTTAACTCTGTACATCTTCAAAAAAATACTACAAGTTAAAGCTTAATTTTTTTAAATTTTTAGACGATTAAGGACACGACTTTTGTGATAACTAATCAAAATTTTAATAACAAGCGCATAATATTATGATTTTTATAACGTGTGTTCAAATATTTTATTTCACCCTAAGTTCCTTGAATATATACTTATTATTATATTAAAAACATTATTAGTTTACCTATACTACATAATTTTTTACAAGGCCACATAACGGTATATACACGTAAATACTAGGCTAGATATGTCAATGAAACACACTTTTGTTTCTATAGAGAACGAAACTATATAATTTTAATTAAACAATATGTTGCAGTGAAACAATATGTGTGTTTATATTCAAGTATAAAATATAATAATGTTAAAATCCTTATTAAATTTCATATTATATTATACACCTATGTGTCCAAAATACTAAAAATATGAAATGATTATTATATTTTGAGAATCAAAATATTGGGTGCTAAAAATATTATTTTTACAGGTTTCCAATAAATGAAAATAAAAATGTATTAAAAATTATGATTTTAAATGCAATCTTTGTTTTTTGTTATTATAGTCCCATAGTATTGAAGTAAATTTTTTTTTTTTTTTTTTTTTATTTCATTTATTTAGTTCGTAAACTATTTAACATGATTATCTTACAAATCTTAAATATATTACATTATATGTTTTAAAATTTATTCCTTATATATTTTACTAAATTTGGTTTAAAACGACACAAATTTTCTTCATTTTTTAAATTGTTTGGTAATTCATTGAACAATTTTAAGCCGTTATACAGTAACATATTTTGAGTTCTACTATTTCTAAATAAATCTAGTCTAAAATCTGAAAAATTTCTTAGAGTTCGACTGTGAATATCTGTGTTAAAAATCAGCCTCTCACTTAAATATTTAGGGCACATATGATTTTTAATTTTGAATATTGTTAGCAATACATTGAAATTGATTTTTTGCTTAACATTCAACCATTTTAAAGCTTCTAACATAAATTTAATTGAAGAAAATCTATTAACCTTCAAAATCAAACGCATTCCCCTATTCTGCAGTTTCTGAAGTCTTTCTATCATACTATTATTGCACATATAAAGAATAGATGAACAATATTCTAGATGTGGTTTAATTAACACATTGTATATCCTCACCGCATTATTAAAGCTTAATCTATTTCTTATTTTGGAAAAAAAATATATCTTTTTTGCTACTTTTTTACAAACATAACTAATATGATTTTTAAAGCTGAGTTTATTATCAATAAATACTCCTAGATATTTTAATTCCTGAACACATTCTATAATTTCATTATCCACTTCAATGTGCACCCTATCTATTTTATCATTTATAATCATACATTTACTTTTACTTATATTTAATTTTAATTTATTCATTTTAAACCAGTCCTCCAAGGTTGCCAAATCGAGTTTAATCTTTCTCAAGCATTCATCAATTGTATCTTCAACCACAAACAAAAGTGCATCATCCGCAAAAAGTACCAATTTGGCAAACTTAACCGCCTTTTCCATATCATTGATATAAAGTAAAAAAAGTAGAACCCCCAAAATTGAACCTTGTGGAACTCCCAGCAAAACGTCTATAGCATCAGATAAGATTCCATTCACTTTTGTCCTCTGTTTCCGATTGTTCAAGTAAGACTTGAACCATTGTAATTCAATGCCATTAATACCATAGCTTTTCAATTTTTCCAGTAGAATGTTGCGATCAATTGTTTCAAAAGCTCTTTTCAAGTCTAGAAATATTGCAATTATTACCTTTCCATCATGAGTGGCCACCTTCCAATTTGTTATAACTAAATTTATTAATGACTCACAGCTATGTTCTTTTCTAAACCCAGATTGGTAATTGTACAACAAATTATTTTTTTCCAAATATTTCGTTAACTGGTTGTTCACTAATTTTTCAAAAATCTTGGCCTCTGTCAGAATCATATTAACCGGTCTAAACTCACTTATTAATTTTGTGTTTTTAATTTTTTCAACGGGAATTACAACACTTTCCTTCCAGCAATCTGGAAAGATTCCTGATCTTAAAGAATTATTTAATATTGATATAAAATTTTCTCCAATTAAATCAATAGAGTCTAGAATCATTTTTACATTAATTAAATTTAAGTCTTTTTTATTATTCATTAATTTAAGTATGTTTTTTAAGTCACTTACATTAATCTCAATAAATTCAAAAGAACATTCAATTTTTTCAATTCTAATATTATATGGCACATTACGAATACTTTCGTAAATTTCATCAACACTTTTTATGAAATATTCATTAAATTTATTAGCCAATATTATACTGTCATATATTATTTCGTTATTAAAGATTATTTCCTTGATTTCACTTCTGTTTTCATTTAGTACATAACATTTTATATTTTGCCACATTTTTACCTGATCTCTACAATTTTCAATTTTATTTCTAATAAATTTATTTTTTTCTAGTTTTACTTTGTTTTTGTAACTATTTCTTAGTTTTTTATATTTTAGCCATTCAAAATTATTACTATTATTCCATGAGGCAATTTTGTTTTGCCGATTTTTTTCTTTTCTTAGTAAATTAAGTTCATTAGTATACCAATTATTTTTATTTATATTAACACTTTTTTCTACAGTAAGTTTATTTGCTATTTTTTTTAAACTAGAACTAAATCTAGCAGCCTTCTGATTACACTCACTAAAATAAACTGTCAATATATCACTTCTACACATTAATGATCTAAATTTTAATCTATCGTATTTTAAATATTTAATAACTTTTATTTCATCAGCGCACTTATTATTTTCTATTTTAATTTCAATTTTTATAGTTTCATGATCACTGATCTTTAAATTTTTATCTATTTTGGCTTTAATATTTCTGTATTTATTTGTAATCACAAAGTCAATTAATGTTTTTGAGTTTATTGTTATTCTTGTAAAATCACTTACTATTTGTTTAAAAGCATTTTCTTCAATTATATCTTTAATTTTACTTTTTTGAACACTATTATGTAACCAATTAATATTGAAGTCACCCATAACTATAACTTGTTCATTATATTCAATAAGTTCTTCAAATAATCGTTCCATTTGGCCAAAGAATTCAGAATTAGCACTTAAACCTCTTGGTGATCTGTAAAGTCCACATAAGTAAAAAGTAATATTATTTCTTTCAACTTTCACTGTTAACCACCATAATTCTTTTCTTACACTTAGAGTTTTTACTACACTATATGTCCAACTTTTTCTAATATAAAAAACAACGCCTCCAGTATGTCTTGATTGACTGTCTATCCTCACTAAGTTGTAATTATCTAGTTGTATTAAAGAATTCTCATCCTCCTCTTTTAAGTGCGTTTCAGTCAAGCATATAAAATCAATATCTTTGTTCTCAAATAGTACGCCTTCCAAATCTTCAAAATTATTATATAATCCTTGTATGTTCAAGTATACAATATTCACATTTTTATTTTTCAATTCTTTACCATTATCTAGTTGCTAAAAAAATTTTTTCTTTTCAATTGCTAATTTTCTCTTATATACACTACATACATCAATATCAAAAACACTATGATCTACACATATATCAATCTTTGTTTCATTTCTAATCTTCAAACAATTACAGCATTTATATTCCGATGTTTTACAAACATGGTTTTCTAACCGTTCCTCCGCACAATAGGCGCAGATCATTTTTTCATTACATTCCGATGATTTATGTCCATAACCCAGACACTTTCCACACCGCCTAATAAACAAACCATCATACACATTACATTTGTCCCATTCAACATTCACCGTTCCAGCATTCATAATAGTATTGTATGTTTCAGTATTAACCTCAATTACTGCTATATATGGCTTATATTTCTTTTTGGTTTTAAAAACAGCTTTAACTTCTATATTACTATCTTTCAAAAACTCATTTTGCAACCTTAGCGCGTTAATAATCTCTGAATCATTCAATTTTTCAGAAATACTTACTATTTTTATTCTTAGATTACGTTCACCCGTAATTTCAATTTTATAATTTTCTTTCAATTTTTCTTCAGCCAATTTTTTAAGCTTATCAACTGATTCAACATTATCACAACTCACTATTATTGAACCACTTTTAGACATTGATAGATTTGATATTTTAAGCTCACTTTCGCTAGGATTTATCTTAGATTTAATATCTTTAAATGTTTCAGTACTATTTTTAGATATTTTAGGTTTAATTACAATGCTTGGGGTTTTTTTTGCTATCTCTGCAAAAGTGGGCTTTTTTTCTTCCCACCCACAAGATTTTTTTATTTCTTTTGCAATAATTTTACTATTTTTAAGTTCATTTTTTTCAAATTCTTCAATCATTCCCTTCATTATATTTTTTTCTTGTTCACTGCAAACATTTTTTAAATCTTCCAAAGAGTCTTGAATAGCCTCAATGTGAACTTTTATATTACTTATATTATTATTTTTATCTTGACAATGCAAACACATCACCACTATAAAAGAATTTGATAACAATAATTGCTCATCAGATGTTTTTAGTTTCAAACATTTTGTATGAAACGCACCACCACAACCACCTTTACATACTACAATTGTATCATTGTTATTTCTAAAAGTTTTTTTGCACAATATACAATTTTCAGACATTTTTTATTCTTTTTTTTTATTTATTTTTTTTTTTCATATCAATTTATCTAGAAAATAAATAACAATTTGTAATTTTTAATAAATCGATAGAAAATTTACTATAATATTATTTTCAAATAATAGCTTATTTTTCTAAATAACTTTAGTTTAATATTTTTAATATATTTTTTTTTTTCTTTTTTATGGAATAATTCTAAAACGCGTGTACTCTTCTCAAACTCTTCTCAAACATTGTTATCCATTGTTATCCAGAAATTTTTACCTCTATAATGGATTAAATAATGGAAAACAACGTGTTTTCAAAAATAAAATTCTCCTCTTCACATCATTCTTAAAAATCCTTAAAAAAAATTTCACAAATAGTGTACGTAGTTACAAGAATTTTCGAGCGATGGCAGAAATTAAAGTTAAACAAAATGAAAGAGAAAAAACGGATCTAGCATTACAAAATCTCTGCATTACCAAATTTTATCATAAAAATTAAACAAAAAGCTTGCATTCAAATTGCGGCGTATTCGATTAAATAATAATAGGCATACAATTGAAATATGCGCCTAAACAAAAGGGGTACAGAATGCTTTCCACGAAAACAAAATATTGTCGAAGCATGGCACCGACAACTCAAAGTTGTAGTAAGAAAACGCCGTGCTGTTCTGTATAAAATAATAAGGGACCTCTGGAAAGAATTAACTGTGTTGTGGACAAACATCGCGTGGATAAACCCAATCACCGGCAATATATATTTAAGAAAAAAAAAAATAATAAAAGATATAAAAAAATTAAAAATATTTTAAGGAAAAGGGACACCCTAGCAAAATCGCGTTTTTGTAGCGGATTACTCAGAATATTATTCTTCATTGAATTTTTTTCCTATTTAAGAAAAATTTTTGGAAAATTTGACTGAATTTTGAATTAATTTTATTTTGCATTAAAAGATTTTTATTAAATTTTTTTTTTATTTTAAAACGCTTATTTTTCATTATTATTTCATTTCAGTTTTCCCTATTGATAAAACTTTTTTTAAATTTTGTTATCGCATGATTTTGTGGTGTATATTTTGTTAATGTAAAATTTTCTTGTGCTAGATTTTATTATTGAAGGTTTTTAAAATTGTAGGATTAATAAAAAAAGTAAGATTTTGTTGCTGAAAAATTTTCTGATTCTTGTAGTGGCAACACTACAAGATATCACCAGCCATTTCAAGTTGACTTCACAGGTGGAAGTAGTGCAAAACCGAGAGGTGTGAAGCTAACAAAGAAATCGGCGCACACATCGACTTCCACATGGTTCGAAGTTTCTTATTTAATTAAATTGAAATTCATAATCTGCTACGAAACTTCGAAGAATCAAGAATTCATTGCAACAAAAAATTAATTTCAATAAAGTTTATTAAAAGGAGTTTATTAAAATTTGAGGGAATTGAGAAGAAATTTTTTTGCTTTTTAGTTAATTAAAAAAGTGTCTTCAAACATTAAGCATCAAAAGATGCAATAATAATAAAAAAAGTTCTTTTATAAAGTAATGTCATGTATTAAAATTTATTTTGATTTCAAAATTTGTTTTTTAAAAAAAATTTTAGTGGTAACTTTTTGCTTTTAACTGCTTTTTTATTTTTGAATAATGATGAAGAAATTCTACAATATTTTTTAAAAAAATATAGTAGAATTATCGGATATTCTATGAAAATAAATATATTGAGAAAAATAAATAAAAAACACCAAAAATTTCTGATGAGGATGTAAACCAAACATCGAAACGTCAAACAAATTCATTATAAGAACTAATGTAGAATAAAGAATAAATTTCTTTTTTTAAAAAAATACTTGTCTGATTTAATTGGTCAAAAATTTACACAAAATTAACAAATAACACAGACTTTAAAAAAATAACAAAAATTAGTTTTTATTTAAAAATAAAAATTCAATCCAATTTTATCGTATGAGAATCACCAATCAAAAGATACATAAGATCGTCATCATTATAATAACTAATTTTATAGTAATTAGTTTTATAAAATTATTCATCTACACTCCACAAAAATATAAATTTTTGTATGGGAGAAATCCCAAGAATTAGTAATAAGAAGATTAGCATTTAGCAAATTATAATGTAAGTATTGTAAATGAATTAAACAATAAAAATTACATTAAATGAAAATTGTTGGAAGTTGTTAGTATCAAAGAATCATCCTTCTGATTAACATCGATAAAGATCACTACCACTACCAACCTCCACATGCTGTCTTACATAGCGCTCCCAATTATTTTATTTCAAACATAGCTGCGTATCTATAGTATATTATATTGTCAAAAAACCTTCGGACGTAATTGAATTGGACCACAAAAAAAAAATAGTTTTTATTCAAATAATAATAATGTTGTTAAAATTTATGTACAGTACATATATATACATAAATATTTTTGCGAAAAAACATCTTAATATTCCTACACTAAATTTGCAAAAAAAAAAGATTTTTATTTCCAAATACAAGCACGTATTTTGAAAATAAATTTTCATTACTTAATTTAATAAAATTATTAGTCCATTATTTTTTCATGAGTGCAAATTTCTATGTTATTTTTCTTTCTAGTTATTATAATAATAATAGTGTTAAAAAAGTTACATATGGGAATCATTGTGATTATATGAATTTTATATTTTTCTAGTTTTAATAAAAAAAAAATCATAGTTTCAGATTCTATTTAGATTTAAATGTATTTTGAAATAATGTTGTGATTGTAGTACCTACTGTTCC
>CAXFZM010000405.1:0-26589 GCA_964007475.1 Hybos culiciformis
CTTGTGACACGAATATCAGCTGGATGTTTTGAGAAGTGGAACTATGAATGAAGAAAGAGTCGAATGTAAGATTGGCAATAGTGTGAATACGGATCACCGAACATACAACGATGACGACCAATGATTATGATGACGAGGAAGAAGGCAACAACCAAAAGCGACAATGAAAGAAATGGTAGACGATGAAAGATTGGTGTGTGCGTATGTGCGCGTCTCTCACTCTGTTGTGGGCTTGCAATCAGAATGAGAAAGCACACGCAAAGCTAAAACTCGAAACTATTTCCACCGGGTCACAAACACATGTAGAGTGGAAATAGTCGACAAGTAGTTTTTGAAAATTCCATTATTTGAACGAGTTCTTCTTCTTTTTCTTTTCTTTTTTAGGTTGGTTCTCTCGGCACTATGACGATGACGAAAGAATGCGTATATCCAAAGAGCTTAGTCACTGTCAATTATTAACTCGCTTGTATGTTTCCATGATTTTCTTATGTCAATTTTATTTGGTTGAATTTTCATTTATATTTTATATTTATTATATTTGATTTTGAGAAAGAAAAACAAGAACAACAAGAACAACAAAACGAAGAAGTCATCACAGTAATGATCGAGAATAAAATAAAATGTTGACATTCAAACAATGAAATGATTACTTGTCAATTATATTATAGAAAAATAATTAAATTTTTTTCATGTCAGTTGAAAAGGAAGAAAAGCAAAAAAAAGATAAATGAAACACAAAGAGTGAATAATAGTGGAAATGATGATGATGATGTGGCTGTATGTGGCCGTGAGTGTGTGTCTGGTTTCAAATGGAACACATTCGGAGCTGCCAATTACAGAAAAGATTTCGTTGCAGAAATTGGCAGAGTTAACCAAAGAGTGGAAAAGAACGCAACTTTGACATGCTGGATCTTCATAATTGTCTAGCACTTTGTCTTTCGTTCACTGTTTGCGTGTAGATGTGTGTGTGGATGTGTGTTTACAAAGTTTGTCCATCACAAACATTCTCAACAATAACAAAGATGATGATAATGATGAAACGAAAGTGAAAAGAAAAAAAAGAAAAAAACGAGAGCAAAGAATGGAAAAACAAAATGACAAAGACGAAGAGAATAAAATAAATGAAAACAGTGTATATAATAAAATGAAAATGAATGTTTGAGATCGGCCAAGTGCAAGGAATGTAAACAAGACCAAATATAAATGAAATTGGATAAAAGATAGAATGGAGAAAAAAACGAATAGTGGATGCGCATGCTAATTTTGTTGACTCTCATTTGGATCAGCACTGACTGGGCGAGGATGGTGGGTGATCGAATTGGAAAACAGAACCATTCACACCAAACGATGTCATTTCATGCGATGGTCGATAGAGTCGAGTTTTACGAACACTCCCACCACTACCAGTGCCCAATGTCGCAGTCCGTTTAGGATCGTGTCTATTCTCAGTCAATGGCAAACACAATTGTCGTTGTTGTTGTGAGTGTAACAAATCCAGTCGATCATAAGTGTGATCCAGAATAGAGGAAGCGTAATGAGTGCTCGAAGATGTGGATGTGGAAGGGGGAGGGGATGAATTGGTTCGATTCCGTGCGGTATGATGTCCCAGTGCATAGGATGGATTGTGCAATGTCCGTGTGAGTGGCTCGATACTCTCGTACGCTAATGGTGGTGGTGGTATTGGCGGTGAAGAATATGATTGGTACAGCTGCGATGTGGGTGGATGCGAGCCAATAATGATGTTGGTGGTGGGTTCGTATTGTGCATTCCCATAAATCACAGATTGACTAGGATCATTGTACACACTGTAAATATTACTCCCATTGCCAGTCTATTCAATCATACAAAACAATCAAATCCATAAGTGAATTAGTGATTTGTAAGCAAAAGAGATATAAGGAAGAAAAGAAGAAGAAGGGTGCGCCTGTGATTACCTGATTCAAATTGTGACGAGAGGATTGCGTGCGGCGGAAATGTGCATTAGTTGCGATTGATGGGTACTGCGATATGGTGGAAGCTGGTGCTGGTGGTGCTGTGTCTGTCATTGCCATTGGCGATGGTGAACGACGTGCACTGGTACTGAATGAATGCTGTGCTTGATGGTGATGGTGCTGCTGCAGCTGATGATGATGTTGTTGATGATGGTGGTGGGGGTGTTGGTACGACAATGTGAGTCGATCCAATCCAGTGGCTGTGGCCGGAGTTGAGTGACACAAAGCAGTGGAGATCTACAAAAACACATAGTGAAGATAATGAGAGAGAGATAGAGGCAACACTAATTAGATGGCATTCTCTCTTCCTCTGGTGTTCGGTGACATTTGGTTCACATTTAGAGAAGAGAAGAATGGAAACGAGAAATATTGTTTCCTTTCTTCTTTCTATTTCTAATTTTTGATAATAAGGCGAATGTATCGTTTATAGAAATAGTTTTTGGAGAAATAAAGAAAAATAGAAAGAAAGAAATAAAGATTGGAGCATAGAAATCTGTATTGTATTGTATTGTGTGTGAGTGAATGGAATGAGTAGACAATAGAGAAAGCATAGTGCCTGGCGTCACTCTCATCAACTTACTTTAGGGTAGTATGTCATTAGATTCTCGTACATCTCACCAGACATGGATGTGCCCAGTGCTGATGAATTAGCCGATGATATTCGTTCACTCTCGATGATGGTGCTGTTGGTGGTAGTGTTGGTTGTTGGTGGTGTTGGGGTTGTTGTTCCTGTCTGCATCCCGCCCACATTCATTCGTTTCTTCTTCTTTGAACTTTTTGTGTTAATTAAATCTGTTTAGTGTGTAGGATAATGAGAGTGAAGAGAGGAAGAAAGTGAAAAGAACAAATAAAAAAAACATTTAAGCAAGAAAGTCAAAATAAAAAAAGACAAAGAATAATGAAAGAAGTTTTGATTGTGTGAGAAATGGTCAAATGAGTTTGTCTGGAACACAAACCCTCTTTACCACCACCACCATCATCACCATTACTCTCCTCAAGAGAGAGAGAGATGGTAAGCCGTTGTTGAAGACTACCCAAGTTGCGTTCTACTACTTCTTTGTCTCTCACTCAACAAAAGCAGCAAATATAGCGAGTAATCGACATGAGACACAAAACAAAAGAATGAAGTAAAGAAAAAAATAAAACGCTAAAATAAAAATAAAACTAAAATAAAAAGAACACAATCGTTTCCGATCAAATGTGTGACGAGAGACATCATACACTTGGTGCACTGTCACTCGTTAATGCTCTCTTTCTTTTTCCTTTTTTATTTTTCTCCAATACCTCTTCACTGCAAAGTGAAAAACCCATGAAAAGAAATAAAACAAAGAACATCAAAACAAAACAACAACAACAACAAAGAAAGAGCAAGTGAAACGATAAAACAGTACGGACCATTTTGTGTTGATGACATTCGGCTAGTTGACGACGAAGATGGTGTTGGTGAGCGACTACCATCAGGACTGTGTCTGTGTGTTATCCACACGTGCGAACGAGCACATAAAACCAATGGAGAGAGAGAGAAAAATAGAAAACAAATATTAGAACCAAGTGTTAGTGAGAGAGAAATCGATTAGATCGGAAAAGTGAAAAAATATATAAAAAATAAAATTGAAAGTAAAGAACGAAGACGATGAAAGTGAAGATGGAAGACGAAGAAGGAGGAGGAAACAATGGCCCTGGTTATGTGGACTTTGAACGACATTTCCCATATGCCAAGCAAGTACGCAGGAGCATCATCCATTGACTGTGTGTCCAATGACATTCTCAACATGTTCGTGCTCACAACTATCATTTAGTTGTCGACGTGCAATGTGAACGCATCTTCTTTTTCATTTTTTGTTGTTGTTGCACTACTTTTTCTTATACTTCTTCGCTAAAAGTGCACTTTTATTTATTATTTATTTTTGCTTCCATTTCAATTTTTGTTTTTGTTTTCACTTTTACACTTTATATCCATCAAGATACTCGACATTTTAATTCTCTGTATTTGTTTGTATGGAATCTGTAAAATTTGAGTGGAGAGGAAAATTTGAATCAAATAACAAAACTTACCTTTCTTGTTTCACTTTTTCTGTTGGGATTTTTGTTGTTGTTGTTGGTACAGAATCAAATTCGTAAATCATGAAAATGGAAAGTAACAAAATCCGATGAAGTAAAAAAAATATAGAAAAAGAAAAAAACAAACACAAAAAACCGTTTTCATAATTAGATGTAACATATACACACAAGTATCCACAAAGCTCTAAAAACCAGAAAAGTAGAAAAAGAAGAAAAAAGAACCAAAAAGCGACATGCAGACAAACACACACACATGAAACATGCCAGTGTGTGTGTGTTTGTTGAGGTCCAAACGATCATATGGGAATTTTCATTTCAAATTCTCCATTGGGAATCCATAAGAGATATCCGGAAAAAATGAAAAAGAAAAAAAAGATGAAGCTTCCCATGAAAAATGAAAATAAGTGGAAGTGGAATGTATGTTTTTTAAACAAAATTAAATAGAAAATGTCAAACATAGGAAGTGAAGAGAGAGAGAGAGAGAGAGAGAGAGAGAGAGAGAGAGAGAGACGTAGAAAAAGATAAGGAAAAGTAAATAAAGATTAGTTTTATTTTATATTCTACCCATTCCACTGTACACACATTTACTCACTCTTGAACACGCACACAACTAAAGCGAAAAGTTTTTTCTTAACAAATATAGAAAGCACTTTCTATTGAAAAAGACACAACTAAAAAGTATAAAATAAAAAAAATTTAATAATGAAATGAAACGAAAACTTAACATCCCCCTTCAAGCACACCCACAAGCACACCCGAAGAGAGAGATAAAGAAAGATGTGGAATGTGAATAGAGAAGCAGAAACAAACCGTTATGCATTCGACGTCGACGCGATGTGAGAATCAAATAGGCCAGTGTAAACACGAATGAAACGATGATGCATAGTGCCACGATGGAGATAATCAATATTGATTCATCACCTATCCTAGACCATTCACGCGCTAATTACGCAAACCATGAGAGAATAGAGTGGTGGAAGAGGAGAGGGAGAAGAGTATAATAATATTAGTACCGAATCAGAAGGAACACAAATAGACAGAGTGAGAATACAAAAGTGGAGTGAACAAAACAAAAGAAAAAAAAGAAGAAAAGAAAGGAAAAATCAAAAAAGAAGAAAATGAAAAGCAAATAGAGAAGAACATTAAGCATAAATTTAAATAAATGAATGCTGATTAGTGTTTGAGTGTGTAAACGCTGACGGCATTCAGAGTAAAACAAACATCCTCTACCACCACCATCACCGCACACACCCACACAGGGGTCTTTGATTGAGAATGAAAAGTTTTTCTTTTTATTTTCACTCTTTCTTTTTTTCTTCTAATTCTCTCGCACAACTGCAAACAAAGTAGAAGTTAAAAAAACAAAACAAAAAACAGTAGTAAAAGATATGGCAAACAAAAGCAAAAATGAAAGAAAAAAATAAATAAAGTGAAGTACACAAAGCGAAGTAACAAAATACAAAGAACAAAAACAAAAGACAGTAACAAACAATGAGAATGACAACAACGAAGAAAATCTAAACGAAAATAAATAGAAATGAAAATGAAAAGAAACGAGAGTATAAAAAAACAAAAGACGAAAACCAACAAACAAACAAAAAAAACAAATATATAAAAAATAGAGCTCAACAAACGAAATCTGGGTATTTGAAACAAAAACATAGACAAACACGAGTACGAACAAACTCAAACACACACGCATTCAACTGAGCTGAGAATATAAGAGAATAGAATCCAGCAACAACAAAATACGAATAAGTAGAAATAGAAAGAAAAGAATTCGCGACAATGAGTTTGATTGTGTACTCATCCTTTCAGTAAACTTTTCGTCTCGGAAGATTGAGAATTGTGTTTTGTGTGGGAATATAAAAGAAAAGGAAAGCGAATGAGAAAGCAAGAGACCAAGAGTTCCGAGGGCAAGAATGAATGGAATATATAAAACTGAACAGAAGATGTGTGTGGAGAATAGAACAAAGCGAAATAGGAAGAATGAGGGAATAAACGACGAAGGAAGGAAGAGAGAGAGTGTGTTTACTTACCGAGTGATGATGAGTGCAAGAGATATGTGCAATTAGCGATGCCAATTGTGTTCCGTACTGCACATGTCCATGTTCCACCAATCATTACACCATCACCACCACCATCACTATCACTACCACCACTACCGTCGTTGTCTACTTGGTGAAACATGGACAGAACCAATTTGGCTTGTGTCCCATCCTCGCTGACAGACATGGCACGATGTAGTAGTGTGTCGTTGACCATCACGCCATTCATGAACCATGAGAATTGTAAATTCTTGTTTGGATTGGCTTGTTTCACTTCACATACAAGAACATCCAAACTTGCATCGCCATTCTTTTGCTTGTTCTCATTCTCGTTATTTGTGTTCACTACACCATCCTCATAAATTGTGCAAGATGGACGATCTAAATACAACCAGAATAAAGTAGTGAAAGAGAGAGAGAGAGAGAGAGAGAGAGAGAGAGGAAAAGAAGAAAAGGACATGAATAGGGGATAAGAAGCGAGTGCATGTTGGCAACATGGGGCATTTGAGTAGAACTCACATAAAACATTGACCTGCACATCCAATCGTTGTTCACCATGTTTGTTGGATGCAATACAAGTGTATGTACCGGAATCGGATCGTTCCACCACTCTATCCATCACCAATCGTTCACCATCGCCAACAATTGTGAACGAATTGAATAGCCATCGATAAGTGGCCAGTGGCCATGCATCACTTTCACACAAAACCACTGACATTGTTTCGTTCTCAAGCACGTCCATGTGCGTGGACGAGACACGTAGATTCTCGGGTCGATCTGTAACCAACCAAATGAAAAAAGGAAGAAAAAAGAAAAAAGAATGAGATCGTGAACACACAGTGTTTGGTGCGTGAGAAGAAAGAAGTATTAGTCATTGAGTCTTTGTTGGTTTTGTTACTCCAATCCAAGATGAACAAAAAAAGAGAGGGGGGAATTGTTTGCAGAGTTTTTAAAATCTTTTTTTTGCGGTTGTCACCACTGTTGGTTTGTGGTGATGGTGTGCGTGTTGAAAGAACAATCAAATTTATATTTATAGAGAATAAACACAAACAAACAAAATAAGAAAACAAAAAGTGAAAACCAGAGAAAGAGCGAGAACACGAAGTACTTCACCAGAAGTGATTGCTTACGTCGACATAAATCTTTCTCATTCCACACACACACACTCTTCACTCTTTCGCTTCATCTCTCGTTGCTCTTCTATTTTATTTCATTTTATTTCATTTCATTTTGTTGTTGTTTTTCAAACTATCCACAAAATACGAAGCAAACTTTTTGAATTTGTATGTATGTGTTGGTATGTGCGTGAGTGGTTCACTTTGTGTGATGATGCAAAAACATATCAAACAAAACGAATAAAAGAAACGAAGAAAAGGGGAAAAGAAGAACAAACAAGAAAATCTTCGTTGAATATCACCACGCAATTCAAAACGATTTAAAAAATCTTATAAACAAATTTTAAAACGTTAGAACAATACAACACAAAAAATGATAGAACAAAAAGAAAGCAAAGAATATTTGAATAGTTAAAACAGAATATACAACGCAAGCAATGATAGAACTCTCCTGAGCACGTTAAGATTTTCCTTCTTTCGTTTTGTTGTTGAAAACGAGACAAAAATGAATGTGAACAAATACACGAATACGAAGTATGGTGGCAGCAAACGAGCTATGTTCCGAATGATGTGTGTGTGTGCACCGTTTGAGAATACAAACGACATTCTCTGTCGCTAACAGCCTTTTGTCATTCTTTCCACTCACTTCTTATACTTGTATGCGTGTTTGTTTCTTCGTATGTCACAAACAAATATTTATATATAAAAACTTGGTAAAGAAATAGAAGAATAAAGAAGCGAAAGTCATACACGAATTCGTTCACTGTGCCATGATGATGACTGTGTGTGGAGTCAAACACTTACATTCACTAGTGAACAAACAAACAAAAGTGAAAACTGAAAAAATATAAAAATCAAAACAAAAAAAACTGTCAAAAAATGATATCATCTGAAGCGTAAATAAAAATAAATGCACATTTCTTTTTCACTCGTTCGCTCATTCTCTCTTTCTTTTTCATTTTTCTTTTGCTTTGTTTGGTAGTAAAAGAAAATCTAATTTGTTTTTTTTTCACTTTCTCTATGTCTCTGCTTTTTGTGTTCATTCAATTTTTGGCTTTTCTCTGTTCGTGGCGCAATACTTTTCATTTGTCAATTTTTAATTCAAAAGTGTCTATATCTTTTCTAACTTATGTGCTGCACACACACACACAAACGTATTCAGCCTTTCGTTCTATTTTTTTCCTGTTGTTGTTCACTTTTTTCAAAACTTTTCTTCTTTTTTTAAATTGTTTGTCTTTTGTTTGTTATAAGTTGCACCCGAGAAAAAGAAACGAGCAACACAAAGAACGATGCCTGTTATCAAATTGTTTGAAAGAAAGAATAGAATTCTTTCAAATATCAAATCATCTTATTATTGATATAAAAGAAGCGAACTTCACAAGTTAGTTACTCGTTGTCGCACATTTGAAGAAAAGAAAAAAAGAACAAGTGAAAATGTGAACAAAAATGTCTCGAGAGTGATGGAATCAAAAGAACAGTGACTTTCATCCCATTTTCATGTATAACGAATTGTGCATGTGTGAGTTCCTTCTTTTTTGTTCAAAATTTATTTGAACAAAATTCACACAAATGATCACAAAGCAAGTTTTTTTTTTCATTTCATTAAACCTAAAAAATGGTGAATTTGTATGAGGGCACGTAATGAAGGCAGTTGAAAGAGAATTCAAACACTCAACAAAAAAATGAAAAAATGTATAGCCTAGAAGAATGAACCCGCAGAGAAAGAATGTGTGTTTGTAATGAAAAATAAAAAATATAGAAGCAGTAAGCGAATATAATAACTAATGACGATGCTTATCATTAAAAGTCGTTACCTGAATAACAACCAAACTGAAGAAGCTCAAAAATACAACACCAACACCAAAAAATGAAAGAAAGAAAATGAAATGAATAAAGAAGAATAGAATAGAGAAGGATACAATGGGTCGGAATGATCAAGCAAGGAAGTGAGTAATAGAAGAAGCACGCGAATCGGGCTCATTTAGTGTCTTCTCGATTCTTGGTGCCCGATAAAGAGAATAAAGAAGGCGTCAAGAATGAATGTGATGCGTCCTTTTCATTCATTCACTCTCTCTCTCTCTCTTTCTTTCTGTTCATTGTGTTCGTTTCCTCTTGCAGTCATTTCATAGTTCGCACACATCATCACTATGGTCGAGATTACAAGCGTGATCATCATCGCCATTCACTCACTCACACTCTCTCTTTCACTTTCACTTTGGTTGGCTTCCATTTCTGCGGTATCATCAACTATTGCGAGTCCATGGAAAACAAAAAAAAATAAAAGTGGTACTTTTTTCACTCTCAACTAACCACACACTCTTTTGAAGAAGACAATAGAAACCGACCATCATTTAAAATTAAAAGTAAGACATCATTAGAATCCAAGAAGAAGAGAGTGGAACTAGCTGTTCGCTTCACTGCAACAAACACAACAAACTTTAGCCTTATTGTCCTTTTCTCTATTTTTTGTTTTGTTTTTGTTGTTTCGGCAAATGCTCTTCTCTATCGCTTTATTTTTATATTTATATTTTATTTTTTGCTTATAAATAAAACAAAAAAACCGAAAATCTGAACGAATAAAGTAAACAATCGCCCTATTGCTTATTCTCACTTTTTGCTTTTTGTTATCATTACATCTAATCACACTCACACACATTATTCCGCACATCCACTGTTCTCTTCTTTTCTTTTTTTTCATATGAAAAAACCAAACATAAGAATTTCACTGCCATCATCGAAGTGCACCCCAAAATGAGGGAAGTCTTAAAATAAAAGACGATAAACAAATTGAATAACGAGAGTAAAATAAAGAGAAGAAGAGAAAGAAAAAAAAGAAAAAAAGAGGAAAGCCATCAAAGATCCCTTAAATGCTTGTGTTTTATTACCAAATTAAATTGATTTATTCCATCGAACAAGAAAGAATATAAAAACAACACTGATGCACTCACACAAACACACAGTGCCACTATCCACACACACACACAAACAAAATGTGAATGATAATCAGGCACAATGAAGAGAAAGTAAGAGAGAAACAAAAACTGAAAAACTAAAAAAAGACTTTGAATAAAAAAACTGGAAAAAATAAATGAAACAAAAATCCCGAACTAGTGTGACGCATTTGTGCGAGCAGAAGAAGAATCAAAGAAGAAGAATAAGAATAAGCAACGAAGAAACAAGAAATCAAACAAAACATTAATGTGCATGACTGCCACTCTATATCACATCCGACACACACCAAGTTCCACTGCTTCAACTACCACCAATTCGCCACTTACTCTGGGCACTAGTGAGTTCACTTCCATTTGGCACTAATGGCTCGCCAACAAAACACACACACACACACAAACACTCTTCATACCATCATGTTGTAATTATAAAATGAAATTCTAACGAGCGTGATTTATGTCGGAAATGAAAGACCAAGAAAGCAAATGAGAAGAAAACATACACACACACACACCCACCCGAAGCTAAAACAACAACAACAACAGCAACAAGGATCGGAAGATTTCAAGCCCATAAGCAAATAATAATAATAATAATAAAATAATATTTGAAAAAAATACCAAAAAGAAAAATAAGAAGTTGGAATTCCGAACTTACATTCGATTTGTAGAATAGTGTCAGATTGAATGGCTGGTCCGGCTTGATTCTCGGTACCAACACACGAGTACAGTGTCCCATTAAATTGGTCACGTTGTGGCCAGTGCTCACCACCACCATGCATGTTTAGTGTGAGCGACGATGAAACACTAGTGAAACGATTCAATGCCAATTCTTCTGGATGAATTGTTCCACTGATTTGGTACTGGTTTGTATCACTGTTCTCGATTAATTGACCGTTACGATACCAATCAATGTGACACAGCGGGTGGCACTCCACACGACACGATGCTAGATGCACTGTGTAGGTGGACATGGACATGCTGGTGCTGGTGTTGTTGGTGATGATGTTGTTGGTATCCGCATCCATCCCACCATCGGTGTCTGCATCCATAATAGTATGCGAATCAGCAGTAGCAGCAGCATGAGTGCCACTCGGTATAATAAATAAATGTTCGCTTATACCCAGTGTTGGTGGAAGTGCTTTGAGAAAGTGCGGCGCTGCCATTGGGAGTAATTCGAAATATCCACGCACACCGAATCCAACACTGTTGACAGCCGAGCACGATATATTAGTTCGATCATGGATGCCCACATTGGTGAGGATCAATGTTGGTGTACGTTGTGTGTAGATTCGTCCATCATCATTCTCCCAGTGGTATTCGATTTGGGATGGTTCACCAACATCATTCACTAAACACTCCAGTGTTATATTCATACCCTTCACAATCAATGTTTGATTCAGCAAACGAATGATTGATTTACCGGGTGGATATGATATCCATACAGACACTGTGTTGCTTCGTTCACTAGTGCCAGCATCAGTGTTGGCCATACAAGTGTACTCACCACTAGCATTACGTGATACACTCAACCATGTCAACTCTTTGCGGACACTATTCTCACTATCCAATTCATTCACAACCTCACCATTCTTTAACCAGCTCATTTTTGTTGCTTGTCGTGGATTACCATCGAGAAGCTCGCATATCATTCGAACATTATCACCTTCTTTGATTAAATGCTGACCACCACCAGCACCAGCACCGACACTACTGGCACCAGGATGAATGGTCAGTTTGACATTGGCTCGGTATTGGACATTCAGGTAGACGGGTGTGAGTGCTTCACCAGTGCCAATTGTGTTGGCCATAGCACAGTGGTAGTAGCCAGTATCGGATCGTTGTACACTCATGATGGTCAGTATTGGGTAGCCAGCAAAATTGGCAACATGATGACTTTTATCACCCAAATCAATCACACCACCATCTTTATACCAAACAGTCGCATTCTCCATTAACGCTCGTGGATTCGCTTGGTACTGACAGTGAATGCTCACTATTGTGGTTGTTTCATTCACATCTATTCGATTCGGTGGATGCATCATTACAATTGGTGCAACTATTAATTCCATACAGACGGGAATATATGAAAAAATAAAAACAAAAAATATATAAAAATTAAAAAAAAACGCTGAAATAAATCGAACACTTTTGTATCGCATTCATCAACAACGGCAATCAAACAAACAGAAAAACAACGAAGTAGCTCTTAGTGAATCTCGTCATTTTTTTTCCTCTAGCTAGCACTATTTTCATTATACGTGAGAACTGACAAATGAAAAAATCAAATAAAAAGAAATGACAGAGATGAAAAAATGTGCAAAAAATAAAATAAAAAATGAAAAATGAATCGATATAGATAGTATAGTAATAATAAAGAAGAAAAGAGAAAGCAAAAGCGTGATCAATACAAGAAAAGCAGAATGCGAAAGTGCATGAGTCAGTGTCAGAATCAGAATGGAGATGAAATATTAAATATAAAAAATATAATAAAAATAGAATAAAATAATAATAAAAACAAAAAAAGAAAAGAAGAAGAAGAGAATGACGAGGAATGTGACTTACATAGAACGGACAGTTGTGTTGATTTGCTGATGGGCGTGCGCATAACTTCATTGGCCGCCTCGCATGTGATCGGACTCAGGTGATCGTAACGAGTGACACGAATCTTCAGTTTGGATCGGGTGTTCATTGTTAACCCATCAACGTTCATCTCTTCCGTTCGCTCTGCCAACCGACTGTCAATTACATTGGAGCTGGTGTGTGTTCGTGTGTTGGTTTCAAGTCATGTGATGTGCAAGCAATAATAAGTGCGAAATAAATAAAGCAAAAAGAGAAAGAGAGAGAGAGAGAGAGAGAGAGAGAATGAGTAAAACAAAGTGAAGTGAATAGTGTTAGCAAGTGGAGAGAATATCCAACACGACACATTTTATATCCACCATACTAACGACAAACAAACAAGCAAAGTAAAGTGAGTGAAAGTGATATTTACCCGTTTCGCCAGATGATAGTGGCACTAGGTTTACTGGAATAGGTGACACATTCAATGCTTCCAACATCCCCCTCACGTACACTGCCACCATTCTCTATCACATCGATCGCTTTGATACCCACTGCTCACCACCATCACCGCCATCATCATCATCATCACCACCACCAAACGTACAAATGTACAAAACACCAGGAATCACGACAAGCACGTAGAAGACAATAAAAAAAGAAAAGTTTGTGTGAACAAAAGTAACGAATGTGTTAGTTGTGACAATTGAACCGATCACACAAAAGCAATAGTAGTAGCAGCAGCAAAAAGGGGTAATTTTCATTATTATAACAGAAAAACCCAGAAACCAAAAACCAGAAAAAGAAAAAGCAAAGAATAAAAAAGAACGTAGAATGAAATAAGATGCACTTACCATCGACATTAAATCGAACACGAGAATGAAGCAAATTAGTGGTGAGTGTTTCGTGTTGTATGTGACACTGGACACTACCATTTAGATCATCGCGTGTGATTCGTTTTGTCAATGTCAGTGTTCGTATCGTTTCACCATCCGAACCATGTGTGGAGTGTTGAATGTGCGAATCACTTTCATTGGACATTCGAATCACTTCCCATTCACTACCACTGTGTGAGGATGATGCACTCCATATGATTACCGGCTCGGGTCGACCACCACTCACTGAACACGACAGTTTGATTGTATCACCCTCCATCAGTGTTTGCTGGTGATTGTTTGGCAGTATGGTACCTTCGTATTCGATCCATGCTCGGGTGGGTTGAGCTATAATGCATTTCAATTCCATCAAACATTTGACACAGTCAAACAAAAAAGAGCAAGAGAAAATGAGTGAAAGTGGGAATAAATGGATGGATAGATGGAAATAATGTGAATGACAATAAGAAGAAGTGAGCACAAAAGAATGTGATGCCCGCATCAATCTGTTGGGTGTTGTTCAGTATAGTGTGTGTGTGGGATTCAGTATTTCACTTACCAATTACGTTCAACTGAACATAAGTCAACGATGGGCATTTGCCCGTAACATATGTGACATCACACTGC
Organism: Hybos culiciformis; assembly: GCA_964007475.1. NCBI lineage: Eukaryota > Metazoa > Arthropoda > Insecta > Diptera > Hybotidae > Hybos > Hybos culiciformis. The sequence continues at coordinate 14,225 of CAXFZM010000405.1, forward strand.
CATTGTGCACATCAAACCGTGCACACCATCATCATCCAACCAAGCAAAAGAAAATGAACATCAAATAAAGATGAGAAGAGAATGAAACGTTCCGTGAACGATAGAACGATGAACGAACGAACGAACGAACAAAAATAAAAACAAAACAAAAAAAAGAAAATCCCCCATATCAAAAATGTGTTAGTTATTTTATAATCATTTGGTTTTTTCATGTGAAAGAAAAAATGACGCAAAATAAATAAATAAATAAATATAGAATGTTCAAACGATCAGATTTATAATATTATATCAAACAACAACAACAACAAAACATTCTCACTAGCCGCATGATTGGCAACAATTTAATTAAAATAATGATAATGACACAAAATATATAAAAAACAAAAAACAGAAGAAGAAAGAAGAAGAAAAGAATGGAATTGAACAATACAATAGTTTGTGTGTTCGGCATTCGATTAAAACATTAAGCAATTGAATGGTGAATGGTGGAATGTGATACAAACAACGAACACATTCTCTTTCTTTCTCTTTTTTCCCCATTCCATTCTCACTCCCACTCTAGAATGAAATCATTCATGTGAACCACACATCTCAGACCGAATCCAATAAATGAATGAAAATGACGATGGCACCCACCAAATGGATGTTCCAGTATCAAACAAGAAAAAAGAGAGTACTACACAAACACAAGAGAGAGAGAAAGAGGAAATTGAATTCAAATGTTGCAGACATAGAAAAAGAAAACAGCAACAACAACATTGAAACAAACAACCACTGATAGAAGCCGAAGTTTATTCTTCACATTCGGAGACATGAAATAAATAAAAACAAAAATAAAATGAAAAAATTGAATTGATGGTTTTGGCTATTTTTTGACAGTATGACACACACGGCACGCGTTTTGTTTTTTATTATTCTAGCTTTTTGTGTTTGTGTATTTCTCTATCTGCTTGTGGTCGACTTTTGACGTTTATGTTTTTTCTTTTTCTCTCGCTTTTCGTCGTTGTTGTTGTTTGTTCGAATGTTTTACGCAAACAAATGTGAACTTCACTGCAAGGATTAAAATAAAAGAAATGAATTTTCACTCACCTTGTACAAAGCTTCATCTGCAAGTTTGAGTGTGTTGATTACAAGTTGAGCTTTACGATCATGCTTGATGAACGAGAATCGTGCTCTACTAACCAGTGAATTCATAGGTTTGTGAACATCATCTGAGTAGACATAAACACGAGACCATCGTTCCGGTTCCTGCTGCTGCTGTTGTTGTAGTAGTTGTTTGTGCACAAGTCGTAGTGATGGTTGTTGTTGTTGTTGTTGTATTTGTTCGGCTGTTTGAAGTGATTGTTCTTGTTTACTCCATGTTAGAAAATAAACATTGCCGCAAGTCGATTCATCAATGAAACAAGGCAGTGATGCAGTATGACCCAATGCTCCTTTCACGGTTACTTGCTCTACATCTGTGCCGCCTTCTCCATGTTTGTGTGTGTTTGTTTTGGTTGTATTCAATAATATACATACCCGCACAACATCATAGAAGCAGTACATGAGAAAAATCAGTAAAATATAAAAACAAAAAAACAAAATCAAAAGAAATAGAAAACAAGTTGAATGAATTATTAACGGAAAAGAACAAGAGTGGCTGGGTGAGCATGAGAAATGTGCATGATACGATCTCTTTTCAGAAATAGTGAAGAATGAAAAAGGAAAAATCTAAACGAGAAAATAAACTAATAGCAAGTAATTTTTCTATTAAATCAAAGAAAGTTCCAATGAACAGAAGTTCAAGATTAAAATTCAAACAGCTGTGTGTGTGTGTGTGTGTGTGTGTGTGTGTCTGAGAAAGTGAAGGGTGAAACAGAGACAAAGAAGTAGAATAAAACAAGCACGTGGGTTTGAAGTCACTCAACACAGCAATAATATAACAGAATCTTTAAAATATTCTACTTTTCAAAAGTCAAAAGCAACGAAACAAAAAACCAACAAGAAAAATGGAAGAAGACTTACCTGAATCAGTGTAGATAGTGATGATAGAATTGAACAGAACCAGTAGAATAAATATAGTCGATGTCGATCTCGAAAAAAGTGAGGGCATTTGTTCGTACACAAATTGAACATGACACTTTCCACGTTCTCCACTTCTCCGCACAAAATCCATCATCATGTTCGTTGTCTAGTCATTTGCTTGTCCTCTCTCTTGGTATTCTTCTTCTTGTTTTTTCACTGCCAATTTGGTGTTTTTGTATTTATCACATATATGAAGCCAGTACCAAGTATCAAATTGAATAAATGGATTACACAATATGTGTGTGTGTGTGTGTGTGTGTGCAAGAGACGAATAAAAAATTGAACAAAAAGAAGCAACAAAAAAACGACGAACACAAGAGAGAATGAACAATTTTCAATTCGGTAATTGCATACAAATATAGCGAGCATATGGAAACGTGTGTGTGCCGAAGATTGGATAGTGATGATGAGAATTAATGTTCACTACACATCCATTACCATGTTGGTTGGTTCGTCGGTGGGTTGATAGCACAAAAAAATAGAAAAAAAAGAATAAGAAGATGATGATGATGAACGATTAGTGCGGTCACCTCCAATCGATCACTGTGGGAGTATAGCCCGCATCAAGCAGTCACCCGCACCCACGAGTGAATGACAGTAAACAAGTATAGATAGTGGATCCAGTATTCACTCAGTCTGGCCAAGTGATGTATGTGCAATAGAGACCAGTGATGTTTCAATTCCAAACACAACAACAATGACCACGGTTGTGAGGATGATGATGAAAGCCGCACAGCAAATGAAACGATAGTGCACTCTCCTTCTTCTTCTTCTTCTTCTCTTCCTACAGTACAAGTATGAACGAGTATTAGTCAATAAAACCAACAGAATATAAAGAAACTAAACAAATAGAATCATAGTGAAAAGAAGAAGAAAAAAAGAGAGCGAAATAAAGAGAGCAAGAGTAAACGAACAAAAGTGAAAGCCGAGTAACGAAATGATGATCAACGGGAAAAAGAGACTAAATAAAAAATAAATATAAAAGTATAAAAAAATGACCGAACACGAAATTGGAAATGGCGGAAGAGGACATGGGGCCAACCAACTAGTAACAATGGAAGTGAATAAACAAACACTCCAAGTTGTTTATATCGATTTTGTCTGGTGACAAACACAAACAGAGCACCGAAGCATGGACACTCATACGAAGAGTGTAGCACATGACCACTGTCCACTTGATCTAGTGGATTGCACTTCATTCATTCATTCATTCATTCATTCCATTCCATTCCTTATAGCCATGGGAGAATCGAATGATGAACTGATTAAGTGGAATGAAAAAGGAAGAATAGAAAGAATTGAAGATGAGATGGACACGACAATAATAGTGCACACTACTCTAACATTCGATAGATATGACTAGAAAACACACACACACACACAGAGAATATCGAGAATAAATGAACGACACACTCCTCTACTACTACTTGTATTCGAGTTGACTACTTTTTGTGTTCATCTTTATTTTCGATTTTTCATCCTCTTTACTTTTGTACATTCATTTTTGGGCTAGTGAGCTTATTTGTTTGTGTGGGTAGAGAAAAAGAGGGGGAGGTTTGATTTCAATGGAAAATGAAATCAAAAAGATGATTGGTGCTTGTAATGTAATGTAATATACACACAACCAAGTGTGTGCATCCACTCGTCCACAAACAAACTGTATCCAACATTGAAAGTGGAAACGCACTATTGATTGCGAATTCCATCACCCAGTACTACTACTGCTACTGCTGCTCCAAGTGAACCAATAATTTCTACATTCAATAACCCCCCTCCCTTATTTTTCTTTTCGTTTCTACTCTTCTCCCTCGTGAAATCAAATGAGCAACAACATCAAGAAGAAGAAGAGGAAGAATAAGTCAGAATGAAATGGACAGTGAACAAGGAATGGGATGGAATAAGTGCTCACGTTGCACAAAACAATGAACATCATGATGATGATGGTGATGATGATGATGATGAGAATAAATAAAGAAGAAAATCACGATGGTGCCCAATCACCGGTATAATTATCATCACAACAATAAACTGTGTCCGGAATTTGGCGCTAGCTTTTTGTTCGCTTTCTCGCCTCTCTCACTTCACTAGTGTCATACACTCCACTCGATTGGCATTGATTACATTAGGATACTGTGATTTCAATACAACTCTCATTCTCATTCTTTTATTCTTCTTTTTTCTCATTTTTGTTGTTGTTTTTATTCCGTCGCGTTCCATTGTCACATTCACAAATCTCAGTTAGTTTTTGTTCATTGGGGGTTTTTCCAACAACAACAACAACAACAAAATTCTGCTTAATTCATCGTTTTTCAAATTTTGCTGTTGTCTACAAACTTGGGCAATTGAACAGAAACAATAAATAAATAAAAGAATGCAAGAAGTTAATTTTTTTTAGATAAAAAACAACAAAAAGTAACACGAGCGTAACGAACACACAGGAATCTGTTGTTGTTGTTGTTTTATATTTGATTCTTCACTAAAATGTTCAATGTTTGCGTATGTTGTGTTCGCATTTTCATCGTCTTTTTCTTCTTCTTCTTTTTGTTTTTTAATACTCTTCACTACTAATTCAATTATTGTTCATTAATCAACATTGAATGTGCGCTTGGTGTACACGCAGAAGTGCAAAAATGCGAGTGAAGTAGTGATGGGCACTAGAGAGAGAGAGAGAGAAAGAGAGAGAATAATGAAATATCCAACGTTGGTGAAAGATTGTCTCCTCTCTTTCTCGCACTCTATTCTCTCTTATTATCATTATTATTATTATTTCCAACAAAAAAAATACTTCGTTTTTCCACCACTTCTCAACTTTATTTTCCGCGTGACACTTCAACTCATACAGTTAATTAATTTAGAGAAAATAAAATAAAACAGATGAAAAAAAAACTAAAATAAAAGCAACAAAAATTATTCAACAAAAAAAAACAATGAGAAAGCGAGATATGATGAAATATATGAATATTGTCCGAGGCAAAGGAAGTGAATTAAAATTATAAACAAAACAGAAAAAACATATATGAAATAATGAACAACAATCAACGTTAGTCGTTGCAAAAGAAAAGAAAAAGAAGAAGAAGAATAACTGGCTTGCAAATGAGTGAATAATAAAAAAATAAAAATAAAGCGGTTGTGAATAGAACGAACTTCAGTGCACTCCACATCGCGGTGGTGGTGGTGGTGGTGGTGGTGGTGGTGGACACATCCGATGACAGTGAACAATGGTGGGCGATGTCGTGTCATCAAAGTGGCACACAACCAACCGACCAACAAACAAGCAAGCAAGTCACTCACTCGTGTACACAATTGGTAAGATGAAACCAAAGTTTCCTATTCTCCCTCTCTCTCTCTCTCTCTCTCTTTTATTATCTAGTCTTTTTCTCGCGCTCTTTCTCTCATCCAGTAATTATGTAATTCTGTTTCATTATACATGCGGACATGGTGCAAAGTGAAGAGAAGAAGAAGAAGAAGACAATAGTTAGTCGAATGTGTGTGCACTAGTGTTGCACTGACTAGTCCCAACTCTACTCGTCTTCACACATCATCCTTTCAAATGAAGTACTTTGTAGCGCCTTTTTTTTGCTTATAAACATCTTAGAATAGATTTAATTTCGTCAAGAGGATAATGCACACACACACTGGCCTAATACATCGCACACACACACACAATACAACAAACCCCATAACAAAACGAATAGAATGCTAGAGCAAATTAACTAACAACAATCACATTCTCTCTCTCTCTTTTTCTCCGTTTCTTGTTTGAATCAAGAGTCGTTCCAAATAAGTGATCCGCTTAATTGCTATCCAACTCTCTATTCATTTGTCTTATCCCCTTCTTTCCACTCAACTCAGCCCCTCTCTTCTCCTCTCTTTTGTGCTTTAACTGTGTTTCTTATTTGGGTTTGCTCATCAATCAGTGGCTCTAATGTGCTGGGTGTGTGTGTGTGTGTGTGTGTTCGGTGCATTTACTCACGACCAATCAATTCCTCTAGGAGAATTAGCGAACTAACATAAACAAACAGACACACACACTCACACACACACACACAAAATAAATTGAACCGTGTTGGGTGACGCGAGTTGAATGTTGTGCGTTCGATTTCTCAAGAAAATAAATCATTTGATTGATTACACCAAAGGCCACATTACTTTCGCGTTTGGTTTTTGGTTGTTTTGTTTTTTCTTTGTCTAAAAGCAAAAAAAAACCTCTTTAAATGTAAAGTGTACACATCGTGGTTTGGTTTTTGTTCTGTAAGTGCGCTATGACATCATCACTTTAATTTTTTGTTTGTTTTTTTTGTTTCTTACTCTCTTGGTTTCATTTGTAAAAACTTCTTATTTTTCTGGTTGAATACTTTTGATATAAAAACAAATAATTTTCTAGTGAAACCACTCCAGAAATTCACTAAACACTAATTTCTGGTTCATGTTCTTTCGTTTGCTCTTTTGGTCTCTCTCTCTCTCTCTCTTCATGACTACCACTACGTTTAGTATTTCAAAAGTCATTAGGTTAGTTGGATGTGGATGGATCGATGAGAGCACTAGCACACAATCACACACACACACACCAAATGAAACTCGAATAGTACATAACTCACTAATATAGAAGATATAATAGAAAATAAAATATATATAAAAAATATTAAACGACGACAACCATGATAATGACTGAAAATGAGTTGAATAAGAATGTTGGGTGAGTACACCCAAAAATATAAAAATAAAACCAAGAAGCAAAAAAAAAAGAAGAAGAATTAGCAAGTGTGTGTGGAGAAGGGAAAAACCTAATAAGAACTGGCAAGTGAGCGAATACTTTTTTTGGAACTTAATGATCGAAACAAATACGCACACGCTTATGTGTGTGCCACGAACATGTGCACAGCATTTGGCACACACATCAATGGTCACATCACCACCATATCACATGTGTTCCATCACTAACATGAAATAGGCTGAATATATGGGATAGAGAGAGAGGTCGAATGGCAAATGCACAATGGAAATGAATGCAATGATCGACAGAGATAGAACCAACCAACCAACCAACGAACTAAAGAGAGAGAGAGAGGTTGACACTCACCCGGATCACCGTGGTCGATAATAAACGTCGATTTGATGAACGTCAACAAACACTATCATTTGTATTCGTTTCTTCTTCTTCTTTTTTGTCTACTTTATTCTTCTTCTTATTTGCTCATTTCCTTGCAGTACACTTCTATTCCACCGATTTCCATCTATCACTATCATTCGATTATTCTCATTGTTGTTTTGTTTCGAGTAGAGAGAGAATATAAATATATAAAAACTTCTTCAACAATAACAACAACAACAGGGATGAACACAAGAACAAGAACAAGAAGAAGTGAAGTTTTGTTAGTTAGAATGTGCACGCATGCATGAGAATGAAGTGTGTTTTTGAACAAGATAATAATAATATAAAAACGAAAAAAGAACGATAGAAAACGAATCATTCATTGACAATTGTGATAATGAATAATGTTTGAAGAATATATATATATATTGGGAAAATGAACAACACAAAAATAAAAATAAAAAATAAAAAATAAAAAATAAAAAGTTCAAGTAGAATTAAAATAAAATAAAAACTGAAGTAGTTGAAAAGAATAGAGAACCGGATAATGAACTTGTAGTTTGTGTTGTATGTAGTTCTGGCAATGTTTTGCAGTGAACAAGTGCACGCGTGTCTTCTCTCCAGCACATTCGGATAGTGAATGAGCTGAACACACACACACTCCGATTCCTGTGCCCCAAGTTCTTTTCTGTTTCTCTCTCCCATCGTCATGCTATATGCCCGAATGCGTACCGCTTCTTTATTTCCTCTCTCTCTCTCTCTTTCTATTTCTCCCATCACCACCACCATCATCATCATCGCATGTCTCTCTCTGTCTCTCTGTCTTCAATATGAATTCACCGAATGCCTTACGTGTGGCACATTCGTTTTATTTGTGTGCCCATCCTTCTCTTCAAACTGATTACATTTAGTGAGAAAGAAAGAGAGAGAGAGACACACACACACAATTGTGAATTGAATTGATGGTGAGGACAGTTTATTCATTTACCCGTGCATGTGTGAATGAATGAATGAGTTGATTCATTATTGATGCTCGTATACAGTGTTTGCTTGTATGTGTGTGTGCAATAAGTGAACACCACTTCGTTCTATACTCGTGTCTTCCTGACATCCTACTGACACTTGACTGTTTGCATGTGCTGGTACTGGTACTGATGATGGGAATGGCGAGTACTTCATTCTTCATTCTTTTTCATTATCCTCTCACCTCCATTGTTATCGTGTGTGTGTGGCATGCACCCTCCGGACGACATAATTCCATTCTCTTTCTCATTTGTTTGTTTCTAACAGTGTGGTAATTCTTTACTCTTCATAGGATGTAACGTTTGTTTTTTTAAATTATTTGTTGAAGAGGACAAAAGAACAAGTGTATGTGAACCGAATGAAATGCGTGATCTCAATTCACCTCTTTTTCTATTATTATCATTTTTATTATTATTTATCCTTCTATTTCCACGTTTATTCTTCTTCTTTTTTCGCTTCTGTTTCTGTTTTGCTGTGTTTTGTATATTATCATCACCACCAACAACAACAATTCACTTCAGTGCTTATAGCATTAATGTCGAGAATGTTTGTTCACTATGGTTGAGAATATTATATTTGAAAAGAAAAGGGGAAAGAAATGCACAAACAAACGTAGTGCCATGTTCATGTCTGCTCACATGCTCACAGTAGTGCTCTACTGATTGCTAATTATTGCAAACAAAACGTGAGCACACAACCATCACCACCATCACTACCAACCAACAAAGAAGTCAAAGAAAAAAAGAAAAAGAAGAAGAATAGAATGAAAGCGTAATATGAAAAGAAGAGAATAATAATTTCATTGTGTACTGAGTTAGTCACTGTTTGTTTGTTTTCATTTTATATTCAAATTGTTTTAGCAGAATAATTCAAGTGATGAGTTAGTGGAATAGTGCACACTGTATTATGCTGTTCCAAGAGGGGAGGAGGGACAAGTAAAAGGGGGACAATGTGAAGCCAAACTACCACCACCATTGTATGGAAGCATGGAACTCACTTCAAACACGCTCATTCATTCATTCATTCATTCATTCAACTATTCACCCGAAAAATCAATCATCTTCTCGCCACTTTCACTTCTTCTTCTTCTTTCTTCTGCTTCTCGTCCTATTTCATCGACTTCTTCTTCTTCGTTTTTTATTTGCCTGCTAGTTTGCTTTTTTCCAATGAAAAGAAATCGAGAGCGTTTTGTTCGTAGAGTGTTTTTATTTATTTTTTCTTTTTCTTTTTCTCTTCTTCTTTTTGACTAATTCACAAATTTTCACTTTCTCCTTTTGCACCGTCTCTTCCTCTTCCTCTCTTTCTTCCACTATCTGTTTCGATGAACAATCTTTCTCTTCTCTCTCGTTCTTTATTTTCATTACAATCTCTCATGTCTCTATTGAATGTTGAAATTCATCATACAAACAAACACACACACACAAAAGAAGTGATCATCTTTGCCGAGCATGGAACAAACATAAACCCCCCTTATACACACACTTTATCAGTGAATAGGAAAAGAAACTTCTTCACCAGCATGCGATCTGGCACACAAATAAATCGAGTACTTTTCATCATCTTATTCGTGTATAGATGTGTGTTCGCAACTGCAGTATGATGCGTATGTGTGATCAGTAAACATCGACTAGAATCAATTTTATTATTCATATTGAATCATGTTGTTGTAATAATAAAGAAAGAATAAAAAAAGAAGAAAAAAATATGATGAAAAGAATTATTGAACGATAATGGATGTTGTGTAGGAGTGAATATTACTAGACTTTGGTGTTCGTGCTTTTGTGTTGCTATTTTTTGTTCTTTTTTCTTCATCTTCTTTTTTATTTTTTCTTTCTCAATGAATGAATGAATGAATGTATCCAATATTTGGTCTGCAAAGTATATAATACCGTTAGAAAAGAATAATACCACGTAGCGTGTAAGAGAGATAGAGCCACAGAAAGAAAGAGAATAAGAGAAGACGAAACGAATAAACAAACTCATACAGCTGCCAAATACCGCTAGCGCTCAGGAGGCCAGTGTTTGTTGTTTTCTAGCTAGCAAAAAGAAAGAATAGCGAGAGTCATGAAGAACACGCTTGGATGAGTGCTAATACTGTTCGTTACTCGGATGTGTGTACGAACAGCACACACATTCACACCAAATAACCAAGAACCAATCGCACATTCTTCAGTCATCGTCTCACCAGAATACTTGAGAATACTTGCGTCCGCGTTACCCAGAAGCTTGCTTCACTTGAGAATCATTGAATACTAATAATGTAAAGAAAGTTATACACAAAAGAAAGTGGAGCACTAAAAATTCATTCATCCATTCGCGCATTCTCATTCAGCAGATCATCCATGCTTTGGGCATTGCTGACAGGTCGAGATGTTTGACGCAGTTGCTCTTGCATCACCATCAATTGCTCCTGCATTCGACGTATCTACCAAACACCAGCGAATAAAAAGAAAAGAGTGCCGAATTAATTATCGTCAAAACAAATCAAAGATGCAGTGAACGTACCTCTTCCTCTTTGATTTGCAACAAACGATCAGCTGAAATGGATGTGCCTTCAAGTCTATTGAGAATAAGCCCCGAAAAGAAAAACATTAGCAATTCGATGGAGTAGGAAAGAAACTGTAGTGAGAAGACAACATACTGAGTACTACGATTGACGTGTGCCAAGAAGTCAGTTCGATAATTCTCATAAAGAACATCGTTGGTTATGTCCTTTAAATCCTGCATGTGCAAACTGTCGAGTAGAACAAAACAAATCCAATTAATTTTGAAATGAGTTCAGCAAAAAAGTGACATTCTAAATCTTCAAACAAACACTTACCTAAGAAATGTTCGTAATTTGACAAAATCACTGTAACGTTCATCTTGAATGTCAATTATACCCCATGGGTATTCGCGGCCACGGACACGTCGTCCACCAATGTCCACATTGCTTGTACTGCCAATGATTGCAAACGGAATGCTTTCCTACATTCAAAAGCACAAATCAATTAATAACCAGCACTCAAACAATGATGAGCAAACTCACTCGAATTTCTTTATCTTTGATTCGATACAAATCATCTTCATCGCTATCGCATTCGGGAATCTTAAAAATACTGATTCCATGATCGTTGAGTTCGCGTAGAACTCGTTTCTTCAACACTGTCACTTCATTGGCAGTCAATGCATCGGCTTTCGCAATGATCGGCACAACATTCACTTTTGTACCAAGACGCTTGAGAAATTGAATGTCCAATTGTGATAGTCTGTCACAAGTGATCAAATATTAGTCAACTATAATTGAATGCAACAACAACAAAAACTTACCCTCTTCCATATGGTGAAATGAAGTAGAGACAACAATGAATACGATTGTCAGTGATATTCTTTCGATTCAATCCGGATTCATCACGGAAATACTGTTGAAATTGTTCATTCACATACGATTCAACTACTTGAAAACTTTCCGTAGCATTCAATGAATCACCAAATCCAGGTGTGTCCACAATGGTGATTCGTAATTTCAATCCTTTCTCAATCACTTCCAATTGTTTCTTCTCAATGACCATAGTTCGTTCCAGTAATTTCTCCACACTCGGTAACTTTCGATCTTTGTACAAATCACCCAGAAATAGGCAATTGATTAGTGTTGATTTGCCCAAACCGGACAATCCAACAACCATGATAGTGAAATCGAAACCTTTCTTTGCCGATTTCCGGTGTACATGTTCAGGAAGTGTTGCGAAACCGATTTCTCCGTGCTATGAATGAAAACATTTCAATTTATATTCAAGTCAACCACAACAAACACCAAATGCAACAACAATGGTAGCACATAATTCACTTACCGAAACTGGCATTTTCGTTCTATATATATGAGTATGATATCAGTGAATTGATAAGGAATTCCACCCAAAGTGAGCACCCGCTTGATATGGGATAGCCGAGTCCGGGGTTGATCCAAAATGGCCAGTATCCAACCGTCAAGCGAACAAAACAGGGTGGAGGATGGCTTCACTGCGTCGCTCTTCACTGTCAAGTTCAGTGGCGCACGCGCAGTCTCCTCACTCTATTTGCACTCTTCTTGTTCATATCCGTTGTGCGTAAGAATAGAGTAATGAAACATAACATCTTCTATGAAGATGCCTCACTCACTCTCTCTCTTCTCTCTCGCTCACTCGCTCGTACGCTCTCCATTGCAACG
>CAXFZM010000406.1:0-138742 GCA_964007475.1 Hybos culiciformis
TGTATTTAAAAAGGAATCAATACTTTTTTAAAAAAGGAATTATATTTAGAACAGTATTGATTACAAAGTAATTAGATTTAAAAAGGAATCAATACTTTTTTTTGAAAAGGAATTATATTTAGAAAAGTATTGATTACAAAGTAATTGTATTTAAAAAGGAATCAATACTTTTCGTCAGGTAATCTTTATTAAAATATTAAAAAGTTATTGTATTTTGAAAAGTATTGATTACAAAGTAATTAGATTTGAAAAGGAATCAATACTTTTCGTAAAAAAGAATTGTATTTACATATAGTTAAATATTGGCATTACTTCTAATAAAATACCTATTATGTATATTAGAAAATAAATCGGAACAAAATTTCAATATAATTAAAATTATATAAATTGAAAATAAACTATAGTAGATTACAATACATGGTAAGAAAATTTGTTATTCTTGCGAGTTGTGTATACACACAAACCCCTAGACACGAGTCATATAGACACGAGTCATATAGTCACATAGACACGAGTCACATAGACACGAGTCATATAATATTGACGAGTGTCTATAGTTTGTGTGTATACACAACGAGCTGTATAACAAATTTGATTAACATGTATTGTATACTGCTTTAATGTGCATGGGAGAGGGAGTTGAAAACAATACATTTACAATGAAAAAAATAAACAAAAAAGTTCAAAATGAAGCAAGGAAATAAAATTTAATTAATACGGAAGTAAATTTATTTCTCGAAATGATTTCAAACCGGATGATTTAAGATCAGCTAATTCCTAAAATATTAAAAAAATTCCTAAAATATTAAAAAAAAATTAGTAATTTTTCCAAAAAAAATTATTCATTTTCTTTTTTGCAAAAAAAAAAATCGAATAATTTTTTTTCAGAAAATTTACTAATTTTTTTTTTATTATTTTAGGAACTAATGGTCTTCTTAAATTTTATTTAATTTTATTTTTAATTATTAAAAAAAATAATAATAATCTTATAATTATTTTTTTTTATAATTTAAAATAAAATCAAATAATAAATATATAGTTATAATTTATATTTACAATAAATAATCTCCTTGTTGCTGCCATTTTCCTCGTTTGTTGATAAAAGAAAAAAAAATTCTTACTTGACATTTGACAGTAAACTTTATAATGACAACAAAGATATTTTCAGGGTTACCATTGTTCTATTTTTATTCATTTTGTTTTTTTGAATAAAAATAAGTGCAATTTTTGAAGTATGGTTTAAATTTTTGTACTAAAATCCAACCACACTCGTTTAAAAATTTAGTAGTAGAGGTTCGAAGATCCTTTAAAAATAGTAGATTGAAACACATGTTAAGAAAATTCATCGACTGATCGACTGGCCGCTTTTTAGAAAAAAAAAAAAATAGCCGCGTATTTTTTATGGTTCTTTTTTTTTTTTTGTTTGCTCAAAGGGAAAATATAGATTAGCTCAGAGGGAAAATATAGATTTTTAGCATTATAAACTAAGCTTTGTTTGACATTGATATGATGCATGTGAGAGGTATACATTTGCAATTTTTTTTTTTTTTTGGTATTTGTCTGTTTGAAATATTGTGAGTGTGAGTGATATTATTTTTGTTTATAGTATTACGCAGTTCAAAATGAAGAATGTAAATACAATATAGAGCAATGTAAATACAATTTACATCACAGGGAAATGTAAATACAATTTACATTCCTCTATAATTGCATGTGTATTGATGCATGTAATGGAGCATTTACCGAGCTAAATTTGCGAATGTAAATACAACTTACCGAAGCCATGCGCATTAAAATATTTTGCCCATAGGGAACAGAGGAATACCTCTGATTTACAAAACGTTTGATTCGTTATATATATGGTGTTATATTTGTTTTTGTATAGACATATTTTTTTATATATATTATTACATATGTTTATATTCCTTTTTGTGTATATTGTGTTATATATTTTTTTTTATACACATATATTCTGAGTATTCTGAATTAAATATTTAATAAATATTCTTTGATTTATTCATTCCTTCTCAAATCCAATTACTTTGTAATCAATACTTTTCTAAATACAATAACTTTTTAGAAAAGTATTGATTCCTTTTTAAATACAATTACTTTGTAATTAATACTTGACTAAATATAATTCCTTTTAAAAAAAGTATTGATTCCTTTTTAAATCTAATTACTTTTAATCAATACTTTTCTAAATATAATTCCTTTTTTATGTAAAAAAGTATTGATTCCTTTTTAAATACAATTACTTTGTAATTAATATTTTTCTAAATACAATTCCTTGTTAAGAAAAGTATTAATTACTTTTTCAAATACAATTACTTTGTATTTGAATATCGAAAGTATTTGAATTTTTACAGCTCTGATAATAGCCAAAATGAACTACACCTTTTCCAAGTGTAATTCAGAAAGTATCAATTGTAATTCAGATTAGTCAATTTTAATTCAGAAAGTATCATTTGTAATTCAGATTAGTAAATTTTAATTTAGAAAGTATCATTTGTAATTCAGATAAATCAATTTTAATTCAGAAAGCGTCAATTGTAATTCAGATTAGTCAATTTTATTTCAGAAACTATCAATTGTAATTCAGAAAGTATCAATTGTAATTCAGAAAGTATCAATTGTGTTTCAGAAAGCCTGAATGGAATTTAAAAAACGACAATATTTATTAAATCTTATAATATGTATTTAAATTTTATTAATGTTTAGGAATAGGTCAAAGAATTATATAAATAAAAATAATATGCAGTTGAGATTTTTATTGATACCTTGGTATTCTGAATTACAATTCATACTATCTGAATTACAATTGATACTTTCTGAAATACAATTGATAGTTTCTGAATTAAAATTGACTAATCTGAATTAAAATTGACTAATTTGAATTACAAATGACACTTTCTGGATTAAAATTGACTGATATGAATTATAATTGATACTTTCTGAATTAAAATTGATTAATCTGAATTACAATTGATACTTTTTGAATTAAAATTGATACTTTCTGAATTACACTTGGAAAAGGTGTAGTTCATTTTGGTTATTATATCCGAGTTCATTATATCCTAATTCATAGAGCCGTATACATTTCTATTATACTAATATTTTAGATTAATCTCAAAAATGCATTAGACGGGACGGTAGATATTTTCCAAAAGCCAAGGACAGTCAAATACCAAAAAAAACAGCATTTATTGAAAAAACGACTAAACAATTGGTTAAAAATAAAATAACCATTTATGGTTTTTTAACGAAAATGTCGAATTGGCAAAATATAATTGACAACAATAATGCTTATGATGACGTTGATGATGAAACCGATTCTCTACCTGATAACGGGAGCAGACAGTTGCCCTAATGACATTTGCCAATCTGACATTTGCCCACGGACATTTGACAATCTGACATTTGACAATCTTACATTTGACAATCTGACATTTGACAATCTGACATTTGACAATCTTACATTTGACAATCTGAAATTTGACAATCTGACATTTGACAATCTGACATTTGACAATCTGACATTTAACAATCTGACATTTGACAATCTGACATTTGACAACGGACATTTGCGAACGGACATTTGCCAAACAGACATTTGACCATCCGACATTTGCCAACAGACATTTGCCAATTTTACATTTGCCAACGCACATTTGCCAATTCTACATTTGCCAACGGACATTTGCCAATCCGACATTTGACAATTCGACATTTGACAATCTGGTATTTGACAATCGGACATTTGACAATCTGACATTTGACCAGTTTTTTCGTTCTACAAAAATCCTTTTTTATTATTATTTTTTTTTTTTTTGGAAAAATTTAGCATGTTTTCGTTCGAACAATGCAGAAAAATCCTATAATGTTGGAAATAAACCCCAGAACACGCAGTTCGCAGTGTTTATTCACTGTGATTTATAAATATACTAGCTACGACTCTGACTGTTTTACTTTTGCAAGTGGAATTTTTTTTATCAGGTTGATAGAGAATTATCAACTGTGATTTAAAAATATACTAGCTACGACTCTAACTGTTTTACTTTTTCAAGTGGAATTTTTGTTATCAGGTTGATAGAGAATTATAAAAGCCAGTTATTTTATAAATTTGGAGAAAACTATTTACGGGGAATTAAGATTTATATTTTTACTTATTCATCGAATGAACATAAACCAAACCAGATTAGTATTTTTCATCATTTCCTCTATTTATGTACAAAACTTAAATGAAATCGGACGCCAATCAAATTTTAAAATAGCCTATAATAGCCCACAACCTGAAGCAAAGACATGGTGTAAATTTAAAAATTTATTATTTTTTAATATTACTTTATATAAATAAAATTTGTTTAAAATTGAGAAAAAAAAATAAATTAAAATTAAAAAATTAAATATTAAGTTTTTATTTTATGATTTTAAAATTTTTTTTTTTGTATTCTTAAAAGTACAGCAAAAACTGCACTACTCGATTGAGCGGTTAAGGACCCTATTCTTAACATATAAACAGGCATGTGGGTGAAGTTAGCCATAAATGTGTCAGCCATAAACGTTGCGCAACGCAAATTTTTTTAATATTTTTTAATTTTTGTATGCCAGCAACCAGTGCAGTGCAGCGACGCTAATGAGTGCAGGGACGCTAATGCCACTTTGGCTCAAGTTGGACCAAAGCCCACCCAATATTCCTCCATTCGAGGAATTTCGGTACCAGTCGTCTGGGATGTTCAAAATCCTCCTGAAAAAAAAAAAATTAAGTAAAATTTCAAAAATTTTGTATGGCAGCTCTCACAGACAGTGCAGGGTCGCTAATGCCACTTTGGCCCAAGTTCAGATACGTATATTTTTGAAATGGTAGAACATTTCGAAACTATTTATTGGAAACTGATTTAAAACGAAATTATCCATTGAAAATCAAACCTAAATTATGTATTTGAAAAAATATTTTTCAAATAAATTGTTTCGTTTAAAAAATAATGCATATGCATCTGTTCGATTCAAAACGAAACAAATTATACGAAATTGTGCATATGCGTCCCACTCGCTTCGCACGAAGCACACCAGGAAAAAAAATGTGCCCTAGGAGGTTCGGGGGAAGCGGCAGCCGTCCCCCAAAAAAAGGAAATTGGCCGTTATTATGTTAAGTTAAATTTCATCAAAATTAATTTTTTTTTCATTAAGTCCTTTTTTTTTAAACTACTAAAACAAAAAATGCATTCACCCATGTTAAGTATAATGAAAACACACACGAAGCAGTCAAATAACTAATAATATTTAAAAGATTTGAGCCGGGAAGACCCTAACCGTAGCTCCCTTCCCAAAATTATTGGTCAGGTAATCTTCATTTACCCGGAGCTGCCTATTTTGACAAAATTTTTGTGACATGAAATAACGCCCAAAAGGCGTTATTTCTCTCCGTAGTGGGAAATAAAGCCCAAATTGCGTTTGGGCTTTATTTCTCACAGTGATGGGAAATAACAGCCGAAAATATGAGGAATTAACACCCAAATGAAAGTAAAGAGTGGATTAAAGCCAATTTAAATAAGTGGATTTTTATTTTTATTTGCAGCACCATCTGTTTTTTGTGCGGTCGACAAAATTTTGTTCTTGGCACTAATCCGAGTTCTTCCTATTGCTAATTGCCTACTGGAAATTTTTGAAAACAGCTTGAAAGGATCGAAAGTAATAGTTTTTTTTTTTTCATAAAACTTCTACTCAAAGTAAAGAGTAAAAATAAAAAAAAGAAATACTTAAAAATTAATTTTTGAGTATTAAAAATATTTAAAAAAATAAATACTTAATTTTTGAGTAAAGAGTATTTGAAAAATTTTAAATACTTATTACTTAAGTTTTATTTTTTTTTTAATTTTTCAAATACTCTTTAGTTGAGTATTATTTTTAAATTTTTTTTGAAATACTTTTTTTTTTTTTAATTTTTTTTAAACACCAATTTTGGTTTTTTTCTACTTCTTATAGATTTTAAATATAATTGTTTTAAAAATAAATTTTTAAGATATGGTCGCTTTGATTTTTATTGATTGGGTTAAGCATATCGCGCGTCACATCATTGTAATTGAAACAACTTTTATGCAACAACTTTCTTAATAAGCAATAAATTTTTTATTTTATGGACAAAATTTACACAAAAAGAGATGTAAATCTCCCGACAATTTTGTATACATATTTTAGTATTTCAGTACACATATCTTGTTTGATAAAATGTGAAAAAGTGAATGTAAAAAGTAAAATATTACTTAAGGTTAATAAATAATTTACTAAATAGTGATAAAATAGTTTTTATATTTTCATTTACATATTTACAATGTGTGTATGATTTTTTTATCTTATAAAAATTAATTATTTTCAATTTATTAAAAAAAAATTATAACAAAAAATAAAAAAGATAAGATTTAGTTCATTGGATTCAATTTAATTAATAGAATATGTTCTAAATTTTTTTCGACCAAATTATACCTTTTGTCTGACAAAATAAATTTTAGGGACGAAAATGCACGTTCTACGCTTACCTGCGTGGTAGGCACGCTATGAACTACCAGTGATATTGCATATAAATTTGGATAAGTAAATTTTTGATCTGTCCAAAAATTTATTATGTCTTCCTCCAATGAAAGATTTTTTTTCTTGAAATTTTCTATCTCCAAAAAAGTTGCTGTTAGTTTAGCAGGGACAATCATCTCATCATCTGATGAATCTGTTTGTTCCAGTTGATTTAAAAATGAGCTTAAAAGTGAAATTTCTGAAGCAGTGGATGATTCGTCAATTAAAAACTCTGGTACATTTAGTGCTGGATTTATGATGATGATAATGAGGATGTTGATGTTGATGGTATCGGATCATATGTATTAGAATTTTGTCTTTCACAAGTATTGACAGACTAATTCTTTAAATAAACAATTTTTTTTTAATAAATAAAGAAACACAAGAAAATTGATTTTATAGGTTATAAGTTCTTGCCTATCTAAACGGAATAGGCAAAAACTTTTCATGTTAATTAAAAAAATTTACTTGTTGAATTTTGGCCAATTGACGAGCAATGCTTTTTAGATGCGATTTCGCTTTATTAATTTGGTTCTGAGTTAGCAAACGACTTAATCGTGGATCAAGAAATGTTGCAGCAATGATTGTTTCATTTTCCAGTAAACTGATTTCTCGAATACTAATTCTTTCGAATATTTCATTAGAAAATGATACAGCTACGAGTTGCACTCACAAAATGGTTTCAACTCCAATAATCTCTGCAACATATTGTATGTTGAGTTCCATCGACTCGGTACATCAATTACTGGCTTTTTAACGTTTTTGTCAGCTAACAAATACCTATAAACGTACGAAAATTATTTAATGTTATTATTATAAAAAAAAGGATTAGATAAACTTTCCGAAACGTTGGTGTTCTCAGAAGCTTCGATAGGGCCTTTCCTTTATCAATGATTTCTTTGATGTTACTTTTAGTGACAAAATCGTTCACCACAAGTTGCAAAGTATGGGCAGCACAACGGATTGATTTAATGCCATCTAAGTTAATATTATCTGCGTCTATATTATTAGTATATTCTTCACTTTCGATACAATCGTCGTCTTCATCATCATCATCGCTTTCTTCTCGAAGAATATTGGCCATTTTTACCATATTTTTACCGTTATCTGTTGTGACGGAATAAATTTGATTGATCTTTAAGTTAAAAAATTATGTTTATACCTTCACATTATACATAAAAAAAATATTTAAAAATCTTTTACCTCTGAAGTACTTTCAAAATTTCAGATTTTAGATATTCTGGTTTTTGCTGTTTATTTACTTGCAGCATACCTAATGTTTTTATTTTAATCCCACCAGACTTTATGAATTGAACATTAATGCCCCATACAGATCGATCCATTCTTGAAGCTGCGTCGACTTTTAAGCTTAATATTTTATGTTTGCAACTTTTTTTAATATCTTCTTGAACGAGTTGAAATCTGTTTTCAATCAATCATTGTTAGACTTTATAACATTCATGTTAAGAGCCTCGTATATTGGATTAACAATGCTGCGAAATGGCTTCGAGTCGAACAAGGCGAATGGTCGACCCTCTTGCGTCACAAGATCTATGCAAGCATTTGTTATGTCCTCTTTTGACATTGTGATTGAAATCTTTTTTTGAATAAATTTAATATTATTTTATTTTATTTAATATCCAAATTAATTTAAAACGTCATACTAATTTTTAATTTTAATTTTAATTTTTTGCTACTTAATAAAAGCGAGGTTATTATAATTTATTATTTAGTCAGTTTTGCTCTAATATAAATTTAAAAAAAGACCCATTTTAAAGACTTTTTAATTAGAATTTTAACTTGAGGCAAAAAATAATGCACTAGCTTCGGTAGTATCTTTTATAATGATATATACTACGTGACGTAAAATTCGCATATTTATCTAAGAAATTCTCAGAAGTCAAAGTCAAAGTCATTTAAAATTGGCAAAAAAAAACTACATATAAACAATTACTTATTTTACTATATTGGTATATTGTTAACAAAACTCAACTTATAGAATTACACATTTAGTATTTTAGAAAAATAAGTACTATGTATCAAAAATATTATCAAATATTTTTATAAAAACACGATATTAAATTTTAAAAATTTAATTAAACAAATTTTCTTAATATCAAAATAGTTCTTAAAGGTAAAACTAATAAAGGTGATTGAATTAAAAATTTGGGTGACAAAATAAAATAAAAACCTTTGATTTTCTTTTGGAACTGCAATGTGTTCTTCTTCTTCTTTTTACAATTTTTTCAAAATATCTGGATACTTCAACTCTAAGTGCCGCTTCAAATTGGTGATATTATTCCCAACAATATCTTTACTACAATTTTAACACTAATGTTTTTTTAGTGAATCTTAAAAAATAAATGCACTTCTAACTTTCGTGTTTAATTTTCTTCCCATTTTAATTTGTATACTTATTTCACAATTTCAAATCTCCGTAAACGTTTTAAGGCAATCGCGTATATAAAGTAAAACACACATAACATTCACTAAAATATTTATCTATAAATATAATACTTTCAAAATTGTAAAGAACAAATAATCCCGTAATTATACAACTCATTTTTAATATAATCTTTTCATGAATGAAAGTAGAATGAATTAAAATCGGAATTTAAAAATGAACTAAAGGCAAAAAAAAGCATACAATTTTTCGATATAAAATTCACAATTTTCTACCTCTACTTTAATTCATAAAAAATAATAGTAAAACAGAATATGCATTTACATTACTCATAAGTTCTATATTATTATAACCAACCTTGCTAATGGGATGTACATAATTATAGAAAATTCATAAATAAGAGAAGGTTTCTTAAAAAGTAAAATAAATTTTTCGATCCAAAAAATAAAAAAAGTTTTATTTTTTACTTTGAAGAGAGCACTTAAAAAAAGAATTTTATTTTTTACTCAAAAAAAGACTACTTAAAAATAGAGTATTTGGCAAATTATTAAAAAAAAATACTTTTTTTTTAAGTATTCTTTTTTTGAGTAAAAAATAAAACTTAAAAAAAAAGTGTTATTTTTTGACTAAAAGTTAAAACTTTTTTTTTAAGAGTTATTTTCAGTCATTGAAAAAATTAAGTATTTCATTCGGTCTCTGTGAAAAAATTTCATTTTGCGGTTTTACTGAAAATAAGAAATAACTTATTTTAATATGTAATTCTTTTTGAAAAGGTCAAATTACTTACTTGATTTAAAGTATGTAATATGTAATTCTTTTGGAAAAGATTAAATTACTTACTTGATTTAAAGTAATATGTAATTTTTTTGGAACAGGCCAAATTATTTACTTGATTTCCATTCTTTCTAAATTATCACAAGTTATAATTTGTTATAAACAAATATTAAGATAAAAACCATGTTTGAAATGATTGAAATTGCTTTAAATAATAAATCGTTAAAAATCACACAAAATAATCGGTATTTATTGTTAAATAAAAAAATATTTTTCGTTTGTATAAAATCATACCTTAATTAACAATTGATAAACATTTTATAAGACAACGCTGCAGTAGCAATATAATGGATAAAAATATCAAATTGATGATAAACAAAAAACCGTTTAAATGCTACGAAACGCTTATTAAATAACCATGATACAATTAATTTTAAGGATGTTCCAGAACACTTAGTGAATTCCTTTTTTATAGAAGGCACGTAGAAAACTAGGCTCCTAGTTGCCACATTTGGTTGTCAGTTGATCAAATTTTCAATCTCATGAAGTGGAAGCCTTTGAAAGGTAATGTCAGATTTAAAATAATCCAGCTATACGAAATCCAAAGAAGTCCTATAAATATCCAAAGAAGTCCTATAAATATTATAGTTATAATGTAACAAAAAGTTTTTAGTTTATACTTTGGTTGTAGAGAAAAAAATTCACATGTACATAATTATAATAGTACAGTCATTTGGTAGTTTTACCTGGAAAGTTTTCCGGGAGTTTTGAAAATTGGTAATTTTATAGAGTTTGATGTGCTCTTTCCGAATTTCGACTTTGCGACCTCGTATTGTTTCCGCTCGCGCCGTTATGTTGGAAAAATGGCGCTTAAAAGCAGTTTTTTTGGCAATATCTCCTTTCCGACTGATTTTACGATAAAAACAATTATATACAATTAAACTAGAGATATTTACCTACAATTTATGTATGTACCTTTTTTTCATAAAGTCAATAGTTTAGGAGTACGAGCGCCGCAAAGTGTACTCCAACACGCGTTTTGGTCATTACTCATTATTCATTATTATTACATATTACTATTATTATTATTTGTGATACTAGTATATATATATATTAGATATATAACATCTATATATATAATATATTAATATAGATATTATAATTTAATGTAGAAATAGATATATCTATATATATATTATATATTATATCGTTTTCGACATGCATCGTGAACCAGTATCGAACTCAGTCCCACCAATATTTTATCCTTATTGTCCATTCTTTTTCCTTTACTTCAATCACTTCACTTCCTTCCAATGGATTTGCAGTTTTTTGTAAACCTTACATTCGAAAATTTACGTAGTGTGCTTTTTTTTAAACGATAAATTTTTGAAGAAAATTCAGTTCTATTATTTTTTGTGAAAATTCTGTTGTGCGAACAAGTTATTTTTTTTTGTGAAAATTTAGGGTCGCTTACATTTATGGCTTCTTATGCAGTAAAGAGTTTTATTTGTGTAAATCCATTGGAAGAAAGTGAAGTGATAGAAGTAAAGGAAAAAGGATTGGAGACTTTTCGTAAGTCAAGTATTAAAAGAATGGACAATAAGGATAAACTATTGGTGGGACTGAGTTCGATACTGGTTCACGATGCATGTCGAAAACAATATAATAAAGAGAAGTTAATCGCGTCATCTTTGCGTAGAGGAAGCGACGTCACGATTCCTCAACCACAACTGCGATATACACGCACAACATTCTTATTCAAAAATCATTCCTTTTTGTGCGCTACTGAGATAACAGCGGAGTTTATAGAGAAACAAAAACAGACACGCGTGTGCTATCGTAATGTTGTGTATATCGTACGTAAATTACCTATGAAAAATAGTATTTCAGAAGTTGCTCGAGCTCGTAATGATGATTAGGGTCGAGAGATTATTGAGCGTATCGAGCATGTTGATTTGGTCGCAGCCGATGCACAGTATCACAATTCGTTCATGAAAAAATTGTATCAAACACCATCGACTGAAGAAATGAAGAAAAGAGGCCCGTTTGCAAACGAGATCGATACTGCAATGCAGTATATTTATTATCTCGAGCAAAATTCCGAAGAATGTATGTTTTCTCTGGACGAACTGATGACGAAAATTGAAGGTGATTACCGCCCACATATAAAAACGGTGAAAGCACAACTTCTCAATTAATATGGGGATGATATTTTAATTATCGTCACTGCTAATAAAGCTGCTGTCGTTTGTTTTCGGAATACAGGATTTAAGTTATTGACGGAAGCCTGGTACAACCAAAAAATTAAAAATAAGGTAGAAGAACGTCGGCGTATTGTAAAAACAGCAGCAGCAATCGTTATACAGGATATTCGCTCTAGAGTCTACGAGACAAAACATTATCTTCCATCAGATAATTTTTTACAAGAAGTTGAGTCCGATATACCTGAAACTTTACGCATTTTTCTGGATGATGTAATTTTGAAAAATAAACGTGCGTCTCTTGATAAATGGAAGAAAAAAAGCATTGCTCTTGCACAATCCATAATTGCCGCAGCAAGGCCAAAGTCTTTCTTGTCATCGTTACAGGTCGGAGCAGCAGCATTTTTGTTTCAAAAGTATGGATCTCGGCGATTAATCGACACATTATCAGCTCTCGTATTTTGTTCTTCGTACACCGAAGCAATGCTGTTTGAAGTTTCAGCTATAATGCGCCCACCGTTGGATATCGATGATAACTCATTTTCGCAATATATTTTCGACAACGCTGATTTCAATACACAGACATTAGATGGTCACAACACTTTTCATGCCATGGGCGGTATTCAATGTATAACACCTAGAAATGCTATCGCTCCGGATCAAAGTATTCCACGATTAAAGCAAATGCCGTCTGGAGAAGTCGTAGGTAGTTTTGGTACCATTGTATTAAAAACATTTACGAAGAGAAATGATGTAGGCTTGAAAACAATAAAGATTCAAAACCTCACTAGCATTCGTGCGGTCTCGACAGTGATTATGCCGTCCGTTTCACACTTATTGTGGCTATATGGAAAGTGGACCGACCTGCCTAACATACCTGGATGGAGTGGATTTATGGAACAAGCGACAGCGGAACTCCCCTTCGCAAAATCATTTGTAGGGTTGTTGCCCTTCATTAATGCTCCATCTAGTCATTACGACACAATTTTGACCGCTCTCTTATCGGCTTCTGAAAAATGTGAGTCATTACACCAGCGTACCTGTTTCGTTACATTTGACCAGCCACTGTATTTTAAAGCGCGGGAAATCACAGCCTCGTATGAAGAGAACTCAAAATTGAGTAATGTTATCGTAAGACTCGGTGGATTATTCCTTTTGTTAATGTCGTTCATGGGATCTATCGGACATATAATGACTGGAAGCGGATTAAAAGAGCTCTTTAATACCATTTACGCTTTGAATTCAATTGAAAAAATTATGACAGGGCACGCGTATTCGCGTGCGGTAAGAGCGCATATGCTGACTCATCTTTCAATTGCTAAAATTGTCCTACAACCGATTGATTTCACACCCGATCTCAGTGCGGAATTAGAAAGAATTTTATGCAATTTTGATAGGTCAGTGGTACTCGTGGCGGACCAAGAAGAATGCTGCAAAGAACTTGTCCAGAAATTTGAGAATGAACTGGTTAAATTGGAACAACGTGGCGCTACAGCAAAGTTATGGGTACAATATTTCCGGATGGTTGCACTTGTAAAACAATTCATCGAGGCAGAAAGAATGGGTAACTGGAATTTACATCTTAGCACTATACAGAAAATATTACCTTATTTTCATGTCAGTGGTCACTTCCTTTATGCAAAATCTTGCCATTTATATTTGCAAGATATGCTTAATTTGAAGGAAAAAATGACACCTGAAGAATACCAAAATTTCACTACTAATGGATACTTCACAATTAGACGATCCGACAAATTTTGGTGTGGTACGTGGTCAGATATGACAATTCGTTAATGAGGACGATGAAATGTCTTGGCGGTATTACTCATGGCCGAGGAGTCCAGGAAAGCGTGCTTTCCAAGTGGACTTTAGGCATGGTATTCCTGCACAATATTTGCGACGAAGTTGAAAAGTTTTGCAATGTAGTGTTTTCCAGTTCCGAGCAGCATGTCGAGATGAGAAACTCGAGAATTCATCGTGATAATGACGACGTAAAAAAACTGATGTATTGGTTGTGCAATCATCCACCTTTTCCAGAATTAAAGGAAATTATGTCAATAAGCACTGGAGTAATCGGAGACGAAAAGATAAATTGTCACATGTCTCAAGAAATTGGTAGTGCTGGCATTGCTAAAATCATTGGCAGCGATTTCTACACCGTAAAATTCAAACGAAATGATCGAATAAAATCACTTGGTGTTATGAATGCGGGCATCCAGATAGAAGGCAACATTGTCCCTATTAATCCTTTATTAATTTTCCAAAGGATGTGCATTGCAAAAAAATCTGAAAAGGAACTTGAAAATTTCCTTACGTACGAACTTGCTCCATTTCCATTATCCCTTTTCAATGAGGAAGGCATACGCAAATGTATTAAATCAACTATGTATAAGGCATTTCAGCAACATTCTGGAGATATAGATTTCGAAAATACGACGTATATCATCGACGGAGGATACTTATTACACCGAGTAATTTGGAATCGCGGCGTATCATTTTCATCCATTTGCAATCAATACGTTACCTACGTTCAAACGCATTATACATCCAATGCCATTATCGTATTTAAAACTGCATCAGTACACATATTTTTTGATCCCAACTGTGTCACAAAATAAATTCCTGGGCAATGATGCAAACAAGAATCGTCTTATTGGAATGTTGAAGACAAAATTTGAAGCTGATGGCTTCATGGTCAAACAAGCCACGGAAGATGCAGATGCGCTAATAATTAATACCGCAATAAGCGTTTCATCAGCATTTGAATTCGTCATAGTTGTCGGCAAAGATGTGGATCTACTTATTCTTTTGACGGCTCTTTCTACGCGCTCAAACACATTTTTTCTCAAACCAGAAAAAGGAAAAATTTCGCAACAAATATATTCTACTAAAAGTATCATAGATAAAACAGCCGCAGATCATATTTTATTCTTACATGCCTTCAGTGCTGCGATACAACATCAGCATTTTTTCATCAAGGAAAAATGAAATTTATTAATGTGCTCCGAAAAAATCCAGATTTAAACGAGATTATTCAGGTATTTAGAAATCCAAATGCGGCTCCAGAGATCATTGCTAAAGCTGGAGAACGCTTTCTTCTTGAATTATACAGCTACCGTAATTCGAAAAGTAAAAAAAAAAATCATCTTTAAACTATAGATATGCATGCTTCACAACATCAGCATATAAAAGTAAATTTAATATTGCGTCGCTGCCACCAACAGAAGCAGCAGCACGACAACATTCGTTCCGAACCTACCACCAGGTTCAGCAGTGATATGGGAATGAACAAAATGCAGAGCAATGGGGGTGGAAAAAAACCAGAATGGGCTAATTCCTGTCACCACAATCAAGTCCCCAGCTCCAGAAAGCTTGTTAAAACTGATTTCTTGCAAATGCAAAAAAGGATGTCAAAAAGCTTGTGGATGCCGAAAGGCTGGGTTAAAGTGCTCTGTTATTTGCACGAATTGTAGCGGTACCTGTGGTAATTCGCAAGTTCCATCACCAGATAGCGATGATGAAGAAGAAACGGAGACTATTATTGAACAAATATATTATCAAATCGAGAACGAGGATTGCGATGAAAATGATTCTACAATCGCGGATGATGTAGATGAAATTCTGGTCTATGACGTTTTGATTGGTACTACAGACAATGAATTCGCAACACCTGGTCAATCAAGAACTGCGAAGCGAAGGAGAATACGCTAAATTTCAGTATATTAAATTGCATGTGGATTAGGCCTATTGGGGACACCACATTAAAAAAAACGCGCCGCTTACTCTACCTCAAGGTGGTGTGGAAATGAGTAATGACCAAAACGCGTGTTGGAGTACACTTTGCGGCGCTCGTACGCCTAAACTATTGACTTTATAAAAAAAAGGTACATACATAAATTGTAGGTAAATGTCTCTAGTTTCATTGTATATAACTGTAAAATCAGTCGGAAAGGAGATATTGCCAAAAAACTGCTTTTAAGCGCCATTTTTCCAATATAGCGGCGCGAGCGGAAACAATACGAGGTCGCAAAGTCGAAATTCGGAAAGAGCTCATCAAAATCTATAATATTACCAATTTTCAAAACTCCCGGAAAACTTTCCAGGTAACCACTATTTTTCGAACCAAATGACTGTACTATAATAATCATAATTAAATAAAAATTGTTTATCAAAATTAAAAGGAATTTCATTTTTGGAACGTAGTTCCTTATTCTAAGCTCTTATGGAAAAATTTATTAAAAATTTGAACACTTTAGTGTCAGTACAAAGTGTCGGTACACACCCCGACGCGATCATAGATTTTGAGCGAGCAATGATTTTTTTTTTTAGCAGAAGTTCCAAAAAAATTTGAAAATATCGCTGCTAAGCCGCAGCGACCAAAAATATGATCGCGTCTGTGTCTGTCGGTCCATGATAAACAAAAAAAAAAAGTTAAAAAAAATTATTATATTTTTATTATATTTTTTTAGGTATTTTAATAAATATTGTGTTCTTTGGTTTGCATTAATAATTAATAGAAAAAAAAACAAAAAGAATAAATAGTAAACATCCAATGAAATTTATAAAATTAAAATCCAAAATTCTATCAAAGTTATCTATCAATATTATCTGTACAAAATAATTCCGATGTTTCACATCTATCAAACGTCCCGCCGGCTCTTGTATTTTTATTGAACTTTGTATGAAAATTGATAAACTTAAATTTTATTTCAATTTATAAAATATTTATAAAATAAAATATTTAGTAAATATTAATTTTTTAGTATTAACTAATTAATATTTTATAGTTCAAATAAAATTTAGATTTTCATACTAATTTCAATGTTAATAAAAATCTTGTATAATTTTGTCAGTATTATTTTGCCAATATAAAGGCGCTATTCGGTACCAAGGCAAGTCAAGTCATCTGCCGGCGTTAGATATTTCGATACTTTGCCATTTTGGCTATGATATTTGTTTTTTTTTGTGTTGTAAACAACAAAACAAAAAATTAAAATTTATACGTAAATTAACGATACCTGTTAATTTTTTTAAAGTTTAAATAATGAGTCGACGCCGTCGCATTTTATATGATTTGATGAAAACTTAAATTTTATTTGATTTTATAAAATATTAATAAAATACTTAGAAAATATTATTTTTTTATTATTAACTAATTAATATTTTATATTTCAAATAAAATTTAGATTTTCATACTAATTTCAATGTAAATAAATATAAATTTTGTATAATTTTGTCAATATAAAGGCGCTATTCGGTACAAGTCAAGTCAAGTTAAGTCAAGTCGTCTGCCGGCGTTAGATATTTCGATACTTTGCCACGGCTGACAATTGTTTTTTTTTTGTGTTGCAAAAACAACAAAAACAAAAAATTAAAATTTATAAGTATATTAACGATACCTGTTAATTTTTTTTAAGTTTTCTTTTCTGTACAAAATAATTCCGATGTTTCACATCTATCAAACGTCCCGCCGGCTCTTGTATTTTTATTGAACTTTGTATGAAAATTGATAAACTTAAATTTTATTTCAATTTATAAAATATTTATAAAATAAAATATTTAGTAAATATTAATTTTTTAGTATTAACTAATTAATATTTTATAGTTCAAATAAAATTTAGATTTTCATACTAATTTCAATGTTAATAAAAATATTGTATAATTTTGTCAGTATTATTTTGCCAATATACCAAGGCAAGTCAAGTCGTCTGCCGGCGTTAAATATTTCGATACTTTGCCATTTTGGCTTATGATATTTCTTTTTTTTTGTGTTGCAAAAACAACAAAAACAAAAAATTTAAATTTATAAGTATTCACTTGTTTAAATCTCCAAATAGCGACTCCTATGGCGAAAAAAGGCACATACTTATGGGTGAAAACAAATGTAAACAAAAGAGTCATACTTAGTTAAATTCACTGTTTTGACAGTCCCTCCGTGGCCATTTATGGAACGTAGGAGAACATATAAAATTTTTTTTTTCGTGAAATTTGTATGAAAATATGCGATTTGAAATTTTATTTAAGTTATAATTAATTAGTTAATTAATAAAAATGAATAGAAAAAATTTTGAGGTCTGCGGAATATCATTAGCAAACAATTCTATAGGTAGAAATATTTCCATGCATTACTTTTTCATCCAAAATAATTCAAAATATAAAAACACCTAACAAAAAAAAAAAAAATTAAGTACAATTTTCAGTTCATAACAAATATAAAAATGTAAAAAAAAGTTATTATTGGAAATTCTCATACATTTGGAGTCTAAATAATATTGGTAAGTTTTTCAAATTTAAATTAAAAATAGTTCTTTTTTTTATACACTTTTTGATTTTGAATTATTTTGGATGAAAAAGTAATGCATGGAAATATTTCTACCTATAGAATTCTTTGCTAATGATATTCCGCAGTCCTCAAAATTTTTTCTATTCATTTTTATTAATTAACTAATTAATTATAACTTAAATAAAATTTCAAATCGCATATTTTCATACAAATTTCACGAAAAAAAAAATTTTATATGTTCTCCTACGTTCCATAAATGGCCATAAGCGGCGCTATTTGGATATTTAAACAAGTGAATATTCAAATGGCGAAAAATAGCACATACTTATGGGTGAAAAAAATTTAAATAAATGGTTTGTCAAAACAGTCAATATTAACGATACCTGTTAATTTTTTTAAGGTTTAAATAATGAGTCGACGCCGTCGCATTTTATATGATTTGATAAAATGTAAACAGTCCCTTTCGCGGCAAATAAACAGTCCCTCTCGCGGCAAATAGTAATAGTTTTTTATTGAACGTTGTATGAAAATTGATAAACTTAGAGTCACAATTTCTAAATTGAGGACGTAATTTTCTGCATTCTGTATAATCTGCTAAAATCACTTATAAAATAATATTTGGCTGACTGAAATCAAAAACTTATAATAATACGTGACCGACCGAATTTTCTTACCCATTTTTGCAGCTTTTTTCTTTTCTATACAATTTTAGTTTTTGAATTCACCTACAAATTTAGTTTGTTCTGGGAAATTTAAAATTTCCCTTTGCAGAATTTTAAGAAGTAAAATTGAATTTGTAAACGGCTTTAGGACAAAATTATTTCATTTTTTTAAATAACAGCAGTAAAATCATGTCGTTTACAAATTAAAAAATCTGGAATATTAAATCCGATTTCAATTTTTTCAATAATCACTAATAAGTGAACAGACTCTTAGTTTTAGCTTTTTGAATTTTCGATGTCAAAAAAGATCTTGGAAATTCGAAAAAACAGTCTAAAATGGTGTCCCATGACAGCTCTTTTGTTTTTTTTTATTAAAAATTTCTTCGTTGATTTTAGGCCTTTTACAAAAGGATGTTGATCAAAAAACTCTCTAGAAAAATCCAAGAATTGGGTTTATTCCGTTTAACGTTTCAAAAATATAAGGTGAAAAGGTGAAAAAGTTATAAATGCAATTTACTCCGAAGTTTTTGGAGAGTTTCGAAATTTTGTTTTTTAAAAATAGGTAATTTTATTACCTATGTTTAAAAAAAAATTATAGTTCTAGGATGTACCGTTACCGAACAAATTGCAAAAAATCGTTTTGTCAAAAAAAAATTAGTTTTTTTCGGCCACTAGATGGCATTTATGGGTACAATGACATATATATCCTGAGTCCCCATGGCCGATACTACATCCAAAAAATTATGTTCGTAATTCTCAAAAGATTTTTGTCTGTTGATGGTTTTTTTGTCTGTATCTGTTGCAACTAACAAATTTAAATGTAAAAATGCCTACTCCAACTGAATGTTTAATAAAAATAAATACAAAGAAGGCTCTGTAGAATTACATGGTTGGTTGTAAACATCTGTTGAATTAACCTTTACACTGTTTGACTGATAACTAACAAAATCAAAAAATTAGTTAGTACGTTTTACAAATAATTTTGTTGAAAATCGAAAAAAAGATTTTCGGTTACAACGATGTAAAATAAAAAATAAAAATAATTAAAAAAAAAAAAAAAAAAAAATTTTTTTCTATTATTTTGAAAATTTATTTCTACAGACAAAAGTTACAGCAGACAGCCCTATTGGCCCCTTTCGGAAAAAATTTATCTGTAAAAGCAACAAATATTTGTGTTAAAAAAACAGACAGAATTCTTTGAGTGTACCCCTTGGTGAAGACGTCATCCCGAAATAGGGTGACCAGACATACCCCATTCTGGGGTAGGCTACCCCATTTTTGATTGAATTTTCCTGAAATACCCCATTTCCAAAATCTGTAATGGGGTAGGAAAAAATACCCCAAAAACACCTAAAATATTTTTTTTTTATATCTAGTAAATTTCAGCATTATGAGGTCAACTTTTATTATTATCAATTGAACAGATAATGTAAAGAAAGATAAAAAGTTATCATTTATTCCACTGTTTTTCTTATCACTTAAAAAATCTTTCATAAACTCAGTAATCTTTTCTTTTCAAATGATTTTTTATTTTTCTTTTTCTTTGGGATAGGAGAAAAAAAAAAAAAAATTCCCTTTATGTTTTGATTTTTAAAATTCGAACTCTGCTGATATGTCGTTATCATTATAAATTAATTTAATAAATTATTAAAAATATATAAAATATATTATTCAAAAAAAAAATATATATATATATATTATTTGGAAGAAAACTGAAAGGAAACTGAAAACTGAAAAATATAATTTAGATATAAGATTCGAAAATAAAAAAAATTCAATTGTGTTGTAGTTCGATGTAAGTTTTTTGTTTTTCGTTTTTGATTTAAACTTTTTTTTTGTTAGTTATTAAATATTACAGAGAATTAAAAAGTTTGTTTTATTTTTATATAGTGAAAAACGAAAAAAAAAAACCATCAATAAAATACTACCCCAAAAATATATTTTTGATCTGGTCACCCTATCCCGAAAGCTAAAATAGTGTGCTTGTAGAAAGTTTTAGATTATGTACTTTCATGCGGGGCGCGCGGGTTTTTACATTTATACAAACATTGAACGCTTCCCCAGTCATACAAAAAATGACCTGGGTTCCGAAATAACTTACTGGTCGCAAAAAAAAAATTATAAAATTGAATGACCTCCCTGTGACATTTCACAGACGTTCCAATCTGACCCAATTTATTAAATCACTTGTAATTGACCGAAAAAAAAATAATGCAATGACCAGGTCAAAATGTAACCTATATTTGATTTTGACTGAGCTTTTTTTTATGAACGCGACCGCGATAAGTCTTCTTGTAACAACCAGGTCTTCAAAGCACCTTTTTTTTTTTGAAAGCTTCTTTCTACAAAAGTCACATAAAAACTCAACTTAAATCATTGTGTCTAGGGTTTGCAGCCCCGGGATCCCGGGATCCAGAAATCCCGGGATCCCGGTGTTTCTTTAAATCCCGAAATCCCGTGACTAAAATAACTAATCCCGGGATTTAATTTTTGTCTGAATTATACGTAGAATACATACGTAGAATTTTTTTAGTGCAATTATTTTTTTCTCAACAAAATGTTCCAAGAATTTAATTCTCAGAAAATTTAAATTTTTTTTATGGAATACGTAGAATTTTTTTTGTGCAATTAACTAGTTCTAGACGCATTTTAGTTTTACGCATTTAATATTCAGTTTACAATTAAAATTTACGAGTGAACAAGTGTTTTGGTGAGCATAATAGAACAATAAGATAGTTTATTAGTGTGGTTTTCAAAGATTAGATTTTTTATTTATGTTTTCAGTTTTATTATGCAATTTCAACTATGATAATGTGTAAGTATTTTTCATAAATAGTCAATTCTAATCCCGGTACCAATCCCGGGATCCCGGGATTTAAATAATGTGATCCCGAAATCCCGGGATTGGAAATATAATACGGGATTGCAAACCCTAATTGTGTCGAAATCGGAATTACAACTAACTTTATAGTTATATTAAAGTCGCTTTATGACTTTAAAGACTCATTTGCGTCACCATTTGACTTAAATTTAATTGGAAGGAAATAATATTACAGATTTTAAGCTTGTATTTAATTGAAGGTAAGCATTATTTTGAGTGGTAGAATGACTCAGAAAACATTTTAAAGTCGATATTTGACTTCACTGAGATAAAAAACGTGTGTGTAAAAATGCATAAAATCATGTATTTTCCGCAACAAAAACCGTCCAATGACGGTTTTACTAAAATCAATGCCTTTTGGGATTAAAATTTTTTTAAAAGAGAAAAAAAAATTTTTTTTATTTTTTTTTCTTATTATTAATTTTTATTTATTTCTATTTTTTATATTTCTAATTTTTTATTTTATTTCTCTTATGCCCTCTTCGGGATTTGAACCTCGGTCTTTAGCATTTCAACCTACCACTCTACCATTAGGCCATAGTAATAAAATTATTCATGAGCACAAAATAGAAAATATAAATATAGTATACATTTTTCTTATGCTTTCGTCGGGATTCGAACCTCGGTCTTTAGCATTTCATTCAACCACTCTACCAGTCGGCCATACTATTAAAATTATTGAAATATTTTAATTCAAGGATTTTTGGATTAACATTAATTCTCTTGGTACTAAAAATTATGCCTCTGGGCATAAAAATTATACCTCTGGGCATTAATTTTACGATTTTAGAGCAGTTTGTACTTGATATGATACCGAAAGAACTTAAATATTGTTGTTTTTTATAAAAAAAAAGTATTTGTTGTTGTTTTGTGTATAAAAATACTAGAACTTGATTTAATACCAAAAGTCCTAAAATTTAGCACGCCTTTTTTGGCTCAGTGTTGATATTTACTAGAAAGTCACAAAGAGACTTAGATTTAACTAAAAAGTTACATAAGTCTTAAAAATATAATATTTTGACTCAAAGGAAAACTCAGAAGTCATATTGAAGTCGCCATTTGACTTGATTTTTACTAGAAAGTTACAATGCGACTTCTATACGACTAACTAGTCGCAATAAAATGAAAATTTATTAGTATTCTTAATAAAACATTTAGTTCAACGTTATCATTTCAGAAGTCAACATCAAAGTCACGGAAAAAAAATATAAATTTATTTAAAATTTATATTAAATTCAAAAGTTTAATAAAAATTAATTAAATCTCCAAAATAATTTTTAAATAATTATTAAATTTTGGTAAGTAGTTAATTTTAATTAAATTATACGTATTTGGGTAATTTTCTCTAAACTGCAACTTTCTATGTCCTTCGCAAAAATAACTTATATAAGCTTGCATAAAAATTAAACGAATGCAACAATATTTCAATTGCATGTCATTTTGTCTAGGGCACTCGAAAAAAATTAATTTTTATAAATATGGACCACTTAGAATTTATAATCTAAGAAATGTCATTCCCCTGTGTGTCCCTAGCTCAAAAACTACACAAACTCGCTCCTAAAAGTGAATTTAAAAACAATACCTGGGATACCTGGGATTGAAATTATTAATTACTGTCATATAAATCAAAAAAATTAATAATTGATGAAATACCATCATTTGTTTTTTCCGTAGATAACATTTAAAGTTGTCCCTGGGTTTTCTTGTCATTCCCCTGTCGTAAAGAAAAACTTATTATATTATATATCTGGCAACACTTATATTAGCTACTATTACCACCTGATGATCACTTGGGTTACCAGAGACCCCATCTTAAATTGTTTTGTTTTCAGAAACAACCATGGACCTGTAAGATTTGTGATTTCCTCTTGAAGTATTTTAATTGACTGTCATTACCCTGTGTCTCTTATTGGCCTTAATATTGTACCAAATCATAAACTCAAAATTAAATATTGTTTTAATTGCGTTTCCAAGGTAACTTTAAAATTAGATCATTTTGGTAAGTATGTGGTTTTGGTAGTAGTCAAGGAAACCTTACCTTTTGTAATTCCCCTGTCAGTCATTCCCTTGTCATTTCCTTGGCAGGAGAATGACATGATATGACAGGGGAATGACATGCTATGACAGGCGAATGACATGCTATGGCAGAGGAATGACATGCTATGACAGGGGAATTTTTAAATAAATATTAAATTTTGGTAAGTAGTTAATTTTAATTAAATTATACGTATTTGGGTAATTTTCTCTAAACTGCAACTTTCTATGTCCTTCGCAAAAATAACTTATATAAGCTTGCATAAAAATTAAACGAATGCAACAATATTTCAATTGCATGTCATTTTGTCTAGGGCACTCGAAAAAAATTAATTTTTATAAATATGGACCACTTAGAATTTATAATCTAAGAAATGTCATTCCCCTGTGTGTCCCTAGCTCAAAAACTACACAAACTCGCTCCTAAAAGTGAATTTAAAAACAATACCTGGGATACCTGGGATTGAAATTATTAATTACTGTCATATAAATCAAAAAAATTAATAATTGATGAAATACCATCATTTGTTTTTTCCGTAGATAACATTTAAAGTTGTCCCTGGGTTTTCTTGTCATTCCCCTGTCGTAAAGAAAAACAGCTGTTGACAGCTGAAGATTTCGTTAATTAAAATTAATATTTGAAAGTTCTTTGTTGGTTTAAATTTGAAAAGATTGAATTGAATTGAGTTGCAGAATTGATTGGAATTGAAGATTCGAAGAATTAGGGATTGGTGAATGTTTTTTTGGAAAATATTGAAAAGATAAAGTATTTTGTTAAAATCTTTGGTTAGGTGGCGGCGTCACTAATACACATACAAATACAAGCACTACATTGCTGATTTTGTTTTTTGCTTTTTTTTTTTTTTTTCAATTTGTATTGCTGTCTATTTTAAATTGCTGAAATAAATCTAAAGATATTGGTCAATTGATTTAATTTAAATTAATTAATTTAATTTAGTTTGGGTTCTGATATGGCCTCAAAAAATAAGTGTCCCGACTGTGCTGCCTTGGTTGATGTTGATACGGGTGGAATTAAATGTGACAAATGTGGATTTTGGTATCATAAATCATGTTCCAAAGTTGATGATGAGCTGTATAAACAAATTGAAATTGATGACAAGATTGAATGGTTTTGTGTAGCATGTGAGATGGACAACTCCTCTTCTGGTGTAAGTACCAATACGGCAAGTATGATGGTGAAAGATATCTCCTCAGCCATTGAAAGTATGCGTGCTACAATGAATTCGAATTTAGGAGATTTAAATAAATCGTTAATAAGCCTTGATACAAAGATAACTGATATCACACATAGAATGACTGAATTTTCTATTAAATTTGAGAATATAGATAAGACTTTCTTCAATATTCATGAAGACATTAATAACTTCAAAGATGAAATAAATAATAAAAACATTCTTTTCTGTGATGAAATAAATGGAAGGATTGAATTGATGAATGAGAAGCAGAAAGAGAATGAAGTATCTGTGTTTCAAGAGGAGATTGTGAAGATCAAAGAAGAAAATGTTGAAATGAAGAGATGTTTTCACAATATGAGGATGAATTACGAAAATTTACAAGTTTCTTTGAGGAGAAATGATATTGTTCTTTCTGGGATTCCGATTAATATTAAGGACTTAAGTGAACTGGTGGTGAATATTGGTATTGCTTTGGGAATTGGTATAATACCTGGTGATTTATCGAAATGTACATGGGATGGTCCTAGGAAGATGAAAATTTATGTAACTTTTGTGAACACTCAGAAGAGAGATGATGTTATGAGGTCGTATTTTAAAAATAAAAACCTAATTTTTTCGAAAATTATACCAGACAGTAATGTTCATAGTAGAGTCTATTTGAATGACAATCTGTCCAATGAGTTGTACAACATGAAAAAGGATTGTATGGGCTTGGTGAAATGCAATAAGATAAGTGGATATAAGATAAGGAACAACGTGGTAATGATTACAAAGTTGGATGGGTCAGTCATCAAGTGCTGGAATAAGGGGAATTTATTGGAACAAAATTGGAATTAGTTGTATCAGCTAAGTAACTTCTGTTTATGTCTTATATTTTCTTATATATATACATATTTATAACTTCTTCGAGTATTTTTATATTTTTTTTATTTTTATTTTTATTTTTTTTCTTATTGACTTTTTCCAACTAATTAAATGGAATTGACTGGTTAAGTTAATTTGATTTGGTTTAATTTGATATATTAATAGATAAACTTGAAAAGTCTGATTTAGTGTAATTGAAATGGATTTTTTTTTTTTTTTATTGATTTGAGCTACTGGTCTGATTTAATTGATGGAATTTTTAGCTAGTCAAATTGTGATGTATTAATTAAGTAATTAAGTGTATACAGAAATATAGTTTTTTGTGCATAATATTAAAAATGATTTCAAAAGTGAGGAAAATTGAGGAGTATATTAAAAATTGTATTTTGAATTTAGAATGGATCAAAACAGAGCCAAAATGCTTATTTTTTGTATATCTCAATTTTATGTTAGTGTTTTTCCCCTGTATAATTTTTAAGTGTATAATTTTTAAGTTTGTTTTATTATTATTAATGATTTATTATTTTTTTATTAGATTGGTTATTTTATTTTATTTATTTATTTTTTATTTGCTTTTTTATTTTCGATTTTACGGTTATTGCATCTTGTTATTGATTATTGCTTTTACAGTTGTAAAAGGACTGTACTTTTTTCATTTTGACAACAATTTCATTGGTTCGACTTCTTCTTTGGGATTTGCTTATGATCACTAACAATCAAATAGGTAATGGTTCAACTAATTCCGCCTTCTTGAGGAGGTGCCTTGGAAAAAAATCTAAATTTTTGAATGTGGGACATTTGAATTGTCAGAGTCTAGCACCAAGTTCCAAATCTATCAAAAACTATGAATTAAAATCTTTGCTCTTTTCTGGTGAGTTGGGTGTTCTGGGTGTGACTGAATCATGGCTTAAAAGTTATCATACTAACAAATCTGTGGAAATACCTGGATACAAAATATTTAGAAATGATCGACCAAATATAAGAGGAGGAGGGGTAGCCTTGTTTGTTTCAGATAGATTTAAATGTAAAATAATTGAGAAGTCTGATTTTGAATTAAATTGTCCAGAGTATATGTTTGTGAAGGTCTCTGGTAATGAATTTTCTGCTCTGATTGGAGTTATATATATTCCAGATAAAACTATTCCCTTAACTAAACTGAATAACGTTCTTGAACAAATTTGCGTGTCTCATGAAAATATTATTATGATGGGTGATTTTAACAAAAATTTGTTGAATGTTGGTACAAAAAAATTAACTGAAGATTTTTTTAGAAATTATTCTCTTGAGTTGGTTCACAACGACTCCCCAACGCATTTTGATACACATCATCAAAGTGAGTCCCTGCTAGATTTTTTCATTGTGAATGACTTATGTGATGTGAAATATGTAAATAAGATGTGGGTTCCATCGATATCGAAGCATGCGTTGATCTTTGTTTCTCTGGATTTTCGAGTACCGCAGTTGGCACAAACATTTTCCTTCAGAGATTACAATGGTATTGATATTGTCGCTCTAGTAGAATATGCTAGTTCATTGGATTTTAGTATGCTCTATATGACAAATAATGTTAATCTACAATTAGACATTATTGATAACACAATAAAAAATTTGTTTGAGCGATTTGTGCCTCTCAAAACAATACGAATTAAGAACAGTAAACTCTTTTTTGAAACCAATGTGATTAAGGAGGCTAAAAATCTTAGGGATCTATCCTTCAAAGCATATATAGATAATAAAAATGATGACAGGTGGAAAATTTTCTGTAAATATAGGAATAGAGTAACGAAACTAATAAGGAAGGAAAAATATAAAGAGGGTTTAAAGAAATTTACGGGGAAGGAAACAACAAAAGAGCTCTGGAATAAAATTAGTTCAATTGGAGTATGTAAGGAAAATGGTAATATGGACAGTTTTATGAATGGCTGCATTTTGAATAAATTTTTTGCTTCTGCGCAGTCGGGTAGTGTAACTGCTAGGACTGATACTAATCTTGAGGAGAATTCTGATGCGTTATCTTTCAGGAGTATTGATACAGATGAGTTGGGCTGTGCTTTCAAATCTATTAAGTCCAATGCTGCGGGTGTTGATGGAATCTCCATAAAGTTTTTAAGGATTATTTACCCAATTTTCGAACAGTATTTTTTAAAATTATTTAACACAATTATAATGACGTCGACTTTTCCATGTGCCTGGAAAGTGGCAAGAGTGATACCTATTCCAAAAGTGAAGAATGCAGTAAGCCCTTCTGATTTTAGACCAATTAGTATTTCTCCTACTTTATCTAAGGTCTTTGAAAAAATCTTAAAATTGCAAATTTGTAAAATGCCAAAAGTTATTAATGGGATTATATCCACTCAATCCGCTTATAGGGAAGGATATAGTACAACTACTGCGGTTTTGGATCTGACGGAAGCTATTAGGCTAAATATGGATAAAAGATCTGTTTCAATTTTGCTATTGCTTGACTTTAGTAAAGCATTTGACAGTATAAATCATTCTAAGCTTTGTTTCAAATTAAAAAAAAATTTTTCTTTTTCTAACTCTTCTTGTAACTTAATTTATTCATATCTTACTCATAGGTATCAATATGTGTCTGTGGATAATGTTGTTTCTGACTTACTTCCTTTATGCAGAGGTATACCTCAAGGATCGATTTTGGGGCCGTGGCTTTTTATTTTATTTATTAATGACTTGCCTAGTATTTTGAGTCATCCGCTGACTCATATTTTTGCTGATGATGTTCAGCTTTTATACTCTACTCCTTTAAAGTCACAAGCAGAATGTGTACATCAAATTAATGAGGATCTTAAAAATATTTCTGTGTGGGCGACTGAAAATGAATTAAGACTGAATCCGGATAAAACTCAGGTGATATCATTTTTCAATAGAAAGGTGTCTGATGAATTGGATATTGTGTACTTACAGGGTAAACGGATCCAATATATGGCTAAAGTGAAAAGCTTGGGTTTTGTGTTGGATGAATGTCTCACGTGGGAGGATCACATAAATACAGTTATATCTAAAGTAATTTTTACACTGAGAAAACTTTATGGTTTGAACCATTACTTACCTTTATCGATAAAAAAATTGCTTGTAAATGCTCTTATTAAACCGTTCTTTTTGTATGGTTGTGAACTTTATTGTGGCACTGCTGCATATAGAATTGAGAGACTGAAAGTGTGTTTTAATTCTTCGTTAAGATTTTGCTACGGTCTGAATGGGTTTGCTAGAAATCTGAATGAGATTGCATGTTTATTATTGGGGACTAATTTTCTGGATTATTTAAAAATAAGAAACCTATTGCTTTTATATAAAATAGTAGCAAATAGGTCTCCTCAATATCTTTTTAATAGACTTATTTTTTCGTCGCAGCCTAGATATCCCTTGAATTTGAATATGTTGCAGCATTCACATAGAATAATGGATTTTTCATTCTTTAATAGGAATATACGAAATTGGAATATGCTGAATTTTAAGGAGGAGGTGTCAGTAAAAATATTTTTGAATAAACTAAAGGTTTTTTTTTCGGACGGGCCTTAGTGGGTGGGGTTGGTTGATCCAAAAACTTAAAATCCTATTACAAGAGATAAAGTGAGGGGTTCATTTGGGAGTCTTGAAGAGGGGGTTGAGCTGTGAATTTGTGTCAATTAAATTGCTTTACCTGCAATGACTGTAAACATTGAAAATATTAAAAATTATTATTATATTATTAGTTATATTATTTTATTTTGTTATTTATGATTTGATTCGAAAAGTTTTGAGTTTGATTAATTTAATTTAATTTAGTTTAATTTCATTTCATTTAATTTTTTGGACCCATATACAGGGGAAACATAAACATAAAGATAAACATGAACATAAACATAAAAACAAAATTATAGAAAAATAATATGTTGTTAAATTGAAAAATTAAAATTAAAATTAAAAATTTAAAATTAAGATTTATAATTTGAAAACTGTAATTAAGTTATAATGAATTATTTTATAATTTTATTTTAAGTTCTTTTTCTTGTATTCTAACAATAATTTGTATAAGCCTTGAATGGCTTTTTTATTGTCATATGAATAAATAAATAAATAAATAAATAAAAACTTTTTATATTATATATCTGGCAACACTTATATTAGCTACTATTACCACCTGATGATCACTTGGGTTACCAGAGACCCCATCTTAAATTGTTTTGTTTCCAGAAACAACCATGGACCTGTAAGATTTGTGATTTCCTCTTGAAGTATTTTAATTGACTGTCATTACCCTGTGTCTCTTATTGGCCTTAATATTGTACCAAATCATAAACTCAAAATTAAATATTGTTTTAATTGCGTTTTCAAGGTAACTTTAAAATTAGATCATTTTGGTAAGTATGTGGTTTTGGTAGTAGTCAAGGAAACCTTACCTTTTGTAATTCCCCTGTCAGTCATTCCCTTGTCATTTCCTTGGCAGGAGAATGACATGATATGACAGGGGAATGACATGCTATGACAGGCGAATGACATGCTATGGCAGAGGAATGACATGCTATGACAGGGGACGACATAATTGACAGGGGAATGACATAATTGACATGATATGACAGGGCAATGACAGGGGATCATTAAGTTTCACAACCTGT
Organism: Hybos culiciformis; assembly: GCA_964007475.1. Lineage (NCBI taxonomy): Eukaryota > Metazoa > Arthropoda > Insecta > Diptera > Hybotidae > Hybos > Hybos culiciformis. The sequence continues at coordinate 30,483 of CAXFZM010000406.1, forward strand.
GATAATTTAACAGGGTTGCCAGATTGGGGAATATTTTTTTTAAAAACTGACAAAATTTTTCAATTTCCGGGGGCAAAAAAAAAATTGAAAAAACGTTTGAAAAATTGGAGGAACATTTTTTTTCTGATCAGCTTTTGAAAAAATTTAGAAATATTGTGCTAACATTGGCAATCTACATACAATATTTAAAATTTCAGACTAGTAAAATTTTTTTTACCTAATAATTTTAAGAAATTGATGTCATTACAATATTCTTCTACATATGTTGAACTCAAAATCAGTTGTTGGAACTAAATTTTTTGATCTATATGTACCGCATAAAATCTGAATCTGAAATTTGAGGAAATCTTGGTAGAAATGAGCTTTTTTTGGGGAAAACTGTAATTAGCAAAATCGTTAATCAAGAACAAAAAGATAAAAAAAAAAACTTCAGGAACTTTTTTAAAAATGTGTCTGTTTCAGGGGAATTTCTAAAAAATGAGAAACCATTTTATTTCTTCCGTCTGGCAACCCTGATATTCAATGTAGTATATTTATTTGTTTTCAAAGTTTTATGCAATTGTTATTGTTTTCTCTTTAAAAATTTGAAATATTCCATCTGCCATACATTAATCATTAAAGGAAAATTACTTAACAGACATAGTTATTAGCCTGCTTGGCCAAAGGCATTCTACGGTAATTGAAATTGTAGATTTTGGAATTTTCGTAAAACAAGAAATTTTTTTTAGATACATAATGGTCCCCAAGAAAGAATCAAGTGGCAAAAGATTGGATATTCTAATTAGGAAGAAGAAAAACGACAGGAAAAGATTTGAAAAAATAAAATCTGATCCCACTCTGGCAGCAAAATTGAAAGAGAAGGAGCGTCTTAAATATTTGAAGAAGAAAGAAACTGGAAAAATCAAACCAATATCAAAATTATCAGCTAGAGACCAGAAAATACAAAGCAAACAATGGAAGGTAAATAAACCAAACAGCCGTGTCTGTAAGGAAAACATAATTGAACAAAGTTCTTTAGTTGAAAATGAGAAAATTCAATTGTCACAGCCATCAACAAGCTCAGACTCTTGTATCCGAATAAGCCAACAGAAAACACTTTGTACCAGGCGAAAATATGTGCAAAATAACACCTTTCCGGGAGAAAGTGCCTTAGATGAACTGGAAATATTTCAAAACTTACTAGACAATAATACTGAAACAAATTCAAATGAAAGAAAGGCTGGTCGTAAGCGAGTAAGAAGGGATCGAACAAAATTATTTAAAGATTTGAAACAGACAAAATATGAATTATTAAGGTAATGCAAAGTTTCTGAAAAGTATAAAAAAAAATTTTATAGACTTAGAGGTAAAACCAATCTGGAAACTCCTCGAACAAAACTATTAAACTTAAAGAATTCTAAAGTAACACCAGAAGTTAAGAAAAAGTTGTTGTTTGGTGAAATAACAAGAAAAGAGTTGACTATTGGATACAGCAACCTAAAAAATGAAAAAACAAAACATATATTTAAAGGAATAATGCAAGGAGATCTTTTTAAAAAGTATAAGTTATTGAAAGAAGCAAATGCGTTCTCACCTGTCAAAAGATGTAATATAATAAATAAGCTTAAAGAATTTAATGGTTTAAAATACGGTCAGGGCTGCCAGATTGAGGAATTTTTTCCCCAAACTGAGGAAATTTTTAATTTCGGGGGAAAAAAAAAAGTTAAAAAAAACGTGGGGAAAAATTTGAGGAAAATGTTTTTTTCTGAGGAAAATTTGAAGAAATTCAGAAATATTGTGCTAACGTGGCAATCAACAATATTTAAAATTTAAGACTAAATTTTTTTCACCCTAATGATTTTAAGAAATTTATATCATTACCATATTCTTCTACGTACGTTGAGCTCAAAATCTATTGTTGGAACTAAACTTTTTGATTTACAACATATAGGTACCGCATAAAATCTGAACACATTAAAAATTTGAGGAAATCTTGCAAAAATAAGCTGTTTTTGGGGAAAAACTGAAGTGAGTAAAACCATTATCCAATTTTTTTTGAAGTTTATACTTCTTTAGCGACGTTGGAAGAAATTTGGTAGAGGGTAAAAATCCATTTTCATATAGAATTTTTCTGAGAATCGTCATCATTTTTCTGAGAATCGTCCGTCATCATTTTTCAAAGATTAAAAAAAAAAAACAAATCATAATTGGGTTCGAACCTGGCACCTTCAGACTTATTTTTTTATCAAAAAAATTATTTTCGATGAAATAAAGGTTAGTTGGCTTAAAATTTTGGGTAATAGTAGAAGGAGTAGGGTCCACCCGGCCCAAAAAAAAATTTTTTTTTTGTTTTTAATTGTAAAAGTTACCTGTCGTTAAATGAACGTGGCCGGCATGAAAATTTTGGATCGGAGCAGGAGGCGAGGGGGTCTCCTACCCAAAAAAGACCAAAAAATTTTTTTTAACAAAAAAATTATTTTCGATGAAATAAAGGTTAGTTGGCTTAAAATTTTACGTAGTAGAAGGAGGAGTAGGGTCGACCCGGCCCAAAAAAAAAATTTTTTTTTGTTTTTAATTGTAAAAGTTACCTGTCGTTAAATGAACGTGGCCGGCATGAAAATTTTGGATCGGAGCAGGAGGCGAGTGGGTCTCCTACCCAAAAAAGACCAAAATTTTTTTTATCAAAAAAATTATTTTCGATGAAATAAAGGTTAGTTGGCTTAAAATTTTGGGTAGAATTTGAAGGAGTAGGGTCCACCCGGCCCAAAAAAAAAATTTTTTTTTTGTTTTTAATTGTAAAAGTTACCTGTCGTTAAATGAACGTGGCCGGCATGAAAATTTTGGATCGGAGCAGGAGGCGAGGGGTCTCCTACCCAAAAAAGACCAAAAATTTTTTTTTATCAAAAAAATTATTTTCGATGAAATAAAGGTTAGTTGGCTTAAAATTTTAAGTAGTAGTAGAAGGAGTAGGGTCTACCCGGCCCAAAAAATTTTTTTTTTTTATTTTTTTAATTGTAAAAGTTACCTGTCGTTAAATGAACGTGACCGGCATGAAAATTTTGGATCGGAACAGGAGGCGAGGGGGTCTCCTACTCAAAAAAGACCAAAATTTTTTTTTTATCAAAAAAATTATTTTAGATGAAATAAAGGTTAGTTGGCTTAAAATTTTGGGTATTAGTATAAGGAGTAGGGTCCACCCGGCCCAAAAAAATTTTTATTTTATTTTTGAAGTTAATACTTCTTTAGCGGCGTTTGATGAATTTTGGTAGAGGGTAAAAATCCATTTTCATGTAGAATTTTTCTCAGAATCGTCATCATTTTTCTCAGAAGAATACTTATTTTTTTATTATATGTAAGAAACCCAAAATCATATGGACAGTATGGCTTAGTGGCTACAACATCAGACTGTAAGTCTGAAGGTGCCTGGTTCGATTCCCAATGACAAGATTTTTTAATTTCAAATATATGTATATATAGGGCCCAATATTACAAGCAAAAAAAGCTACGGTTAGGTCGTGCCGGAGCAAAATACACGAAATTTTTTTTTTTTTAAATAGGTAGCTCCGGTGAAATTAAGATTATCTGAAAAAAAATTTTTGGGTGGGGAGCTACGGTTAGGTCGTGCCGGAGCAAAATATACGAAAATTTTTTTTTTTTTTTTTCAAAATAGGAAGCTCCGGTGAAATTAATATTACCTGAAAAAAAATTTTGGGTGGGGAGCTACGGTTAGGTCGTGCCGGAGCAAAATATACGAAAAAATTTTTTTTTTTTTAAATAGGGAGCTCCGGTGAAATTAAGATTACCAGCCGAAAAATTTTGGGTGGGGAGCTACGGTTAGGTCGTGCCGGAGCAAAATAAACGAAAATTTTTTTTTTTTTTAATTGGTAGCTCCGGTGAAATTACTATTAACTGAAAAAAAATTTTTGGGTGGGGAGCTACGGTTAGGTCGTGCCGGAGCAAAATACACGAAATTTTTTTTTTTTTCAAAATAGGTAGCTCCGGTGAAATTAATATTAAATGAAAAAAATTTTTTGGGTGGGGAGCTACGGTTAGGTCGTGCCGGAGAAAAATATACGAAAATTTTTTTTTTTTTTAAATAGGTAGCTCCGGTGAAATTAATATTATTTGAAAAAAATTTTTTGGGTGGGGAGCTACGGTTAGGTCGTGCCGGAGTAAAATATACGAAAATTTTGTTTTTTCCGGTGAAATTAATATTAACCGAAAAAAAATGTTTGGGTGGGGAGCTACGGTTAGGTCGTGCCGGAGCAAAATATACGAAATTTTTGTTTTTTTCAAAATAGGTACATAGCTCCGGTGAAATTAATATTAAATGAAAAAAATGTTTTGGGTGGGGAGCTACGGTTAGGTCGTGCCGGAGCAAAATATACGAATCATTTTTTTTTTCAAAATAGGTAGCTCCGGTGAAATTAATATAACTGAAAAAAAATTTTTGGGTTTGGTCGTGCCGGAGCAAAATATACGAAAATTTTTTTTTTTTTAAATATCCGGTAAAATTAATATTATTTGAAAAAAATTTTTTGGGTGGGGAGCTACGGTTAAGTCGTGCCGGAGCAAAATATACGAACAATTTTTTTTTTTTAAATAAGTAGCTCCGGTGAAATTAAGATTACCAGCCGAAAAATTTTGGGTGGGGAGCTACGGTTAGGTCGAGCCGGAGCAAAATAAACGAAAAAAATTTTTTTTTTTAATAGGTAGCTCCGGTGAAATTAATATTAACTGAAAAAAAATTTTTGGGTGGGGAGCTACGGTTAGGTCGTGCAGGAGCAAAATATACGAAAATATTTTTTTTTAAATAGGTAGCTCCGGTGAAATGAATATTAACTGAAAAAAAATTTTTGGGTGGGGTTAGGTCGTGCTGGAGCAAAATATACGAAAAATTTTTTTTTTTCAAAATAGGTAGCTCCGGTGAAATTAATATTGCCTGAAAAAAAATTTTGGGTGGGGAGCTACGGTTAGGTCGTGCCGGAGCAAAATATACGAATCATTTTTTTTTTCAAAATAGGTAACTGAAAAAAAATGTTTGGGTGGGGAGCTACGGTTAGGTCGTGCCGGAGCAAAATATACGAAAATTTTTTTTTTTTTTTTTCAAAATAGGAAGCTCCGGTGAAATTAATATTACCTGAAAAAAAATTTTGGGTGGGGAGCTACGGTTAGGTCTGGCCGGAACAAAATATACGAAAAAAAATTTTTTTTTTTAAATAGGGAGCTCCGGTGAAATTAAGATTACCAGCCGAAAAATTTTGGGTGGGGAGCTACGGTTAGGTCGTGCCGGAGCAAAATAAACGAAAAATTTTTTTTTTTTTAATTGGTAGCTCCGGTGAAATTACTATTAACTGAAAAAAAATTTTTGGGTGGGGAGCTACGGTTAGGTCGTGCCGGAGCAAAATACACGTAATTTTTTTTTTTTTTTCAAAATAGGTAGCTCCGGTGAAATTAATATTAACTGAAAAAAAATTTTTGGGTAGGGAGGTACGGTTAGGTCGTGCCGGAGCAAAATATACGAAAATTTTTTTTTTTCAAAATAGGTAGCTCCGGTGAAATTAATATTACCTGAAAAAAATTTTTTGTGTGGGGAGCTACGGTTAGGTCGTGCCGGAGCAAAATATACGAAAAAAATTTTTTTTTAATAGGTAGCTCCGGTGAAATTAAGATTACCTGAAAAAAAAATTTTGGATGGGGAGCTACGGTTAGGTCGTGCTGGAGCAAAATATACGAAAATTTTTTTGAAGTTTATACTTCTTTAGCCGCGTTGTGCGTTTTTTTGGTAGAGGATAAAATATTTTAATTTACATTTTGTACTCAGCAGCCCATCATTTGTAGCCACTGTTATTGAATATTTTAAATCTTTAAGTATAAACTTCTATAGGCAGTTCTATGACTGCTTCGTGTGTTTTTTTTTTTTAATTTAGGGTAAAAAAAAATTTTGGTACACAAAAATATAAAAAAAAATTTGAGGAATTTTTTTAAAAAAGTGCCTATTTTGGGGAAATTTCTTGAAAATTTGAGGAAATTTCATTCATTCCATCTGGCAGCCCTGAATACGGTCGAAAGCAAAGAACTGGTTTTGTTATAACAGTTGTGTTAAGAAATAAGCTTAAAGAATTTTTAGAAGATGATGCAAATTCCAGAATGTGTCCTGGAAAAAAAGACTGTATAACTAAATGCAAAACTAAACACCCAAAAAGATATTTAAATGATACTTTATTAAATTTGTATAAGAAATTTATCCAGACCTATCCAGAACATAATGTGAGTTATACATCTTTTAAAAGATTGAAGCCATTCTGGATAGTAAGACCTAAAATTTGAAAAAGAGATACCTGCTTATGTGTCTTAAATTCAAATATGAATATGCTCTCAGCAAAATTATTTCAATTGGGGATTGTGTCACATAAGAATATTAATAACATGATGAATCTCATCTGTTGTGAAAAAAAATAAAGTGTCTGCAACGAAGCTGTACAAATTGCAAAAATCTTAGAGTTCATTATAACGAGTTTGATGGGAATTTGGCATGTTCATTCACTCAATGGAAAACTGACAAAGAATTTTATATTGATAAAAAAAGTGGACAACAAAAAATATGTCGTAAATCAGCAAAATTGGAACAGACATCTACTATACAGGAATTGGTAAACGAATTTGAAGATCAGTTGCCGAAATTTATGTATCATGTTGGCAATCAATATCATCAACATAATGAAATGAAACAGCTAAAGAATAATTCGAAACAGCATGAGACTATCGTACATATTGACTTCAGCCAAAATAATTTATACAAATATGCTGAAGAGATTCAATCAGTTCATTTTGTTCGTGGTCAACAAATAACGCTGCATACAGGAATTTTATACTTCAAGGACCTTGCTGGTAATCTTCAATCAAAATCTTTTTGCACCGCTTCGGAATCGCTTAGGCATGATGCAGCAGCTGTCTGGGCTCACATTCATCCCATACTTGAACAACATCTTCAAGAATACCCTGCTTGAACAACATCTTCAAGAATACCCTGCTATTACTTCAATTCATGGTTTAAGTGACGGTCCTACGAGCCAATATAAAAATAAAACTATGTTTACCATCCTCCGTAAGATTTTGAAAGAGGATTTCCCTACTATCAAATAATTATACAGAAGCAGGAAATGGTAAGCGGGCACCTGATGGAGTGGGAGGAGTAATAAAAAGAAGTGCTGACAGGTTAGTGGCACAAGCAAAGGATATCGAAAACTTCAAAAAACTAATCAAGTATTTAAAATTGGAAGTAAAGGGAGTTTTCATACACATTGTGGATCCAAATATTGTAGAAAATATTGATCAACGTTTGAGTCAAGTTGAAAAAGAACCCTTTCCAGGAACAATGAGAGTCCACAAATTATCGTGGACAAGCCAAAACCCAACAAAAAAGAATTTTAGAAGATTAAGTTGTTTTGTGTGTCCGTCTGACCACTGCGAACATTTCACAATTAAAGAAGCTAAAAAGAAACTTAGAAAAAGAAATTCGGAAAATGAAAATAAAGTTAGGTCATTTTATTTTAATAAAGTTAAGTCATTTTATTTTAATATTAAGTATATGTTAGAATTTCTTTCAATCAAACTTTATTTGTTTTATAAATTATTTAGATATTTTTCAGAAAATCTGAAAGTTGGGGAATTTGTTAGCGTATTTTATGATGGAGTATTATATCCAGGAAAACTAATACAAATTACCGACAATGATGAATATGAAGTGGAGGCGATGGAATCTGTTGGAGATAAATTTTATAAGTGGCCAGCAAATCGTTTATATAGAAGTGAAGACATAAAAAGAAAAATATCTGCTCCTATACCGTATGGATTTCGAGCGACTAAATTTTATTTTAGTGATTTCTCGCGTTAATACTTTAAAAATTTAACCTAGTGTGCAATCTAATGTCTTCTTAATGAATTTAAAGAAATGAAGATTAAAATATAGTATTTGTGCAATCTTAAATGTCTTCTTAATAAATTTAGTAAAATGAAGATTAAAATATACTATGAAGAAGTTATTATATGTAATTGTCATTCCCCTGTCTCAAAGTTGTCATTCCCCTGTCTCTTGTTGTCATTCCCCCGTCTCTTATTGTCATTCCCCTGTCTCTTCTTGTCATTCCCCTGTCTCCTATTGTCATTCCCCTGTCTTCCTTAAATTTTAAATTTAATTTTAATACTGAAATACTGTACAATTGCAATAAAAACAATTAAAAAAAAAAATGAAATAAAATTTTTTTTTGAAAAAATATTTTGAAATTGTGCAGTTTAGAGAAAATTACCCATTTATTGTTTTATTTTGTGGCTTAGAAATATGACCAAATTTTTATTATGTGATGTCTTGCTTCAAGGATTTTCCTGGAACGGAACGACAATTAAGAAACGTTTTTCAAAATTTGATAAATTAACCAATTTGTTTCTAGAAATTATACGAGAAAGTTATGATAATTCTTACACAACAATTTTTTCTTAAACATTATTCAGAAAGAGTAAAGCGAACGTAAGTATCTTTAGCTTTTGTTTTATTTTTTCTTTATCTTGATTAAAATGTATTTATTTCTTTTCAGTGAACATAAAATTACAAATAGAGAAGAAAAATCATTAAAAAGAAAACCAAAACGACTGAAACAACTGCTTTTACCGAACCATCCACTCCTGTTCAACTATCTCGTTTGATCGATTTATCTACATTTACTCATGAACAATAAATAATAACCATAAATAATAATTTATTTATAATTAATTTCTAGAAATTAATATTTTTATTTCTAATATTTAGAATATAATGGTATTAAATATTCCCATGTATTTAAACTAATGTATATATTTTTTTTTAACTACTAATAAGTATAGTAAATGAACTGAATTGTTCTTTTTTTTTGAATTGATAATAAATATTTAATTTGTTTTCGTAAATTAATACATACATACATATTCTCACTTTTTATTTATTTGTAGATAAAACAGATAAAAGATTATCATCACCATAATTGTTATTAGAAAAAATGCAACTTGCAGTTAAAAATGAAGTGGATCCTATACATATAATATTAATATGATCATATCCATCTTTGTAAGACGTTTCAATGAAATTAAGATGTCACAATCAAGATATTCAAATAAGTCGTCACAACCTGGGATTAGCAGAACGTCATGCAGATTAATTAACCGGATTCTACCCTAAGCAGACATTTTATTATAGCACAGTTAAGGTCCGCGCATTTTGAAGACGCATAAAAAGATTAAATTAAATGGAATTATAAAATATGTCTTATACTCCAATTTAATTTTTTTACGCCATTTACGACTTTGAAATGCATCGATCATAATTGTACTATAAAATTAATAAAAGTTCTGCTAAGAGTAGAGTCGTTTTAATTAATGACATCCTGTTGACGTCAGATTGTTACAATTTAGTCTCTTTGAAACGTCCTCAATACGTCACTACCCCGTCTTATTGTGACTAATCAAATCGTGTTTGAGTCACTATACTGTCATTTTCTGACTCTTTAGTCTTCAAAAAGTCACAAATTTACTCAATTTTACCTAATCAAGTTACTTTAGAGTCACTGTCAAGTCATTTTGTGTACTTTTAGCCGTTTAGAGGTTCCACAGTTACTCAATTGCTATCCTAAAGCTTTTTTATTTGTCGTAATTAGGTCTTTTTACGCTAAGCTTGTGACCTAGAAGCTTTTACTATAGTTTATTTGAGGATTCTTGAGAGTCATATTTTGACTTCAAAGTAATACTTTTACTTCTATGCGACGTGATAAAGAAGTTCAAGGTTTACTTAAAGTTTACAAAATGACTCAGAAAAGCGGTGCATGGGCGGTCGTGGCAACTTCCAGGTGGCGTTTCGCAGAAGTCTTTTTAGAACTTTTAGGTCTTGTGACCTGAGTCCCATGCCAGTCATATGACCGCCTAGAGACAAATTTTGTATGATTGGGTCATCTACCCAATTAGTCCGTTCATTCCGAGATTTAAGTTTTCAAGATTTTATGGTTACCCCCAATTGCAACCTTTTCTTCAGATTTTTGAAAGAATAAATATAATAGAATAGATTTTGAAACAATTAAAACATCGTATGTTAATTTTGGGTGTTAATTCACACCGGGTAAATAAAGCCCAAACGTAATTTGGGCTTTATTTCCCACTACGGAGGGAAATAACGCATTTTGGGCGTTATTTCATGTCACCGAAAATTTTTGGTTGCTTTTTATCAAAAGAATTTGATATAAATATAAAAGAAATAGTTTTAATTATATATAGATTTCAATTATTCGTACTAGATTGTTTGCTCTCTTCGGCATTCGAACCTGCTTCCTTAGCATTGCAAATCACCAGCACATCACACAGAAAATGTATATACCAAATTTATATTTTCTATTTCTAAAATTTCAATACCGTAGCTGAGTAGTATTCGCGAATTGCAATGCTAAGACGCAAGTTCAAACCACGCAGAAGGCTTAATAGAATTTATTAAAAAACTACTAAAAAAATTCTTATAAATAACCACTCATTTTTTGTGTACATATTGAATTTTTCAAATTCGAGTCTATCGTTTTTTGAGTGTTCTTACTCTTATTTTTCCGAGAAAAAATCTCACGCGTTTTAGACTCTCGCGAGACTCGAATTTGAAAATACATTTTTACTCTCTACCAAAAATCTTTCAACCCGGCTAAAGAAGTATTAACTTTAAAAAAAAATTCGTTACCTATGTTAAATATAATAAAAAAAAAATTAAGGTTTTGTGACTTAATCAGAGGGACCTAGAACCCATATATTTTAGCCTTATGTAGGGTTGTCAAATGAGTTAATTCAAAAAAGAGTACATTTTTAAAAAAAATCTGAAAAAAGAGAACATTCGGGTGAAAAAAAAAAGAGAGACCAAAAAAAGAGACCAAGAAATATAATTTAGTATTTATTCAGTTTTTTTTTTAAACATTATTATAAAATATTTATTGCGAAATTTTATAGAAATTATATATGTATTTAATCATAAATCCAATAAAACCTATAGACATATTAAAAAAATCAATTTACTAAACAAAAATTATTGAACGAAATCATATTTGCCTGAGCTAGAAACTGTATTTAAGAGTTTTTTGTCATTTTTTATTAGGCAGTAAAAATCTTTACACGAGATATTCTTCAAGTTATATACTACAGCCATTATTCTTTTTACAGTTTCAGGAGTAAGTCTAATTCTCTCTTTGGTCCACTAGCTTCTATCATAGAAAATACTCGCTCAACTTTTGTGTTTTTTTATAAATACAGAACTAGAATATTGTTTGAAGAATTAAAGCGATTTTAAGCTAGATGGTAGCTTTTTCAAAGTTTGTCATTAGTTTCTGATAAAAAAAACTTCAAGTCTGACAATTCGTCGAAAACATTTAAAATAGCTTTAAATCAATGAAAGTCTAAAAAAGAGACAGACTAATAGAGACTATCTGAAAAACAAAAAAGAAGAAAAAAGAGTGAAGCTAAAAAGAGACCATGTTCTCTTTTAAAGATACTATTTGGCAACCCTACCTTATGTCTCATTTTATTTGGGCGTTAAGACTCATTTTCAAAGAGTCATAAAGCCCGCGGGCGTTTCGACCCTTTTAAATGAGTCAGAAAACCCGTGGGCGTTATGACTCGGGCCTGGTGACACCTCACCGAATATATACACTGCCAATTGCGTGTTCTAGTATATGTTAGTGTATGTTTTAAAATCATAAATACAGTATAAAATTTTGAGTTTGTTTACTAAATTAAAAAATTATTAAGAGAAAAAATGTGGTTTAATATTTAAAAAAAATTCTCTAAACTATATTTTTTGCTAAAACAATATTTAAAAATCCACAACATTTTTACGTGAAGCAAAAAAGTCGGATTGGTCGTGTTTGTGATCGAAGTCGACAATTTAAAAAAAAATGTTCGTTAATTTTTGAATAATATTATGAGAAATGTGATTTCCACCTATTAAAATTACATGAAGCAAAAAGTCGACAATTGTTACATTTTGACCATTTCGACCGGTGACAATTGTTATATGATTGCATCCCCAGACTATTTTTTCTGTTCAGGCTTTTTTCTAGTATTATGAGATATGTTGTTTTGTTATTATTATAATAATTTATTTTGAATTCGATCATAATGGGTTATACACTTGTACTAATGCACTTTACCCTTGTACTAATGCACTTGATTCTTTTTCCTCTCTCTACGATTTTTGAAGTTTATACTTCTTTAGCCTCGTTGTATTTTCGAATTTGGTAGAGGGTAAAAATCTATTTTCGAATCGAGTTCGAAAACGCATGAGATTTTTCTCAGAAAAATAAGAATAAGAATACTTATTTTTTTATTATATTTAAGAAAATCAAAATCATATGGACAATATGGCTTAGTGGCTAGAACATCAGACTATAAGTCTGAAGGTGCCTGGTTCGATTCGCAATGACAAGATTTTTTAATTTCCAATATATGTAAATATATTCAAATTTTTGTTTCTTAAACCTATTATTATGTTAAAAAAAACTGAAAAAATTAAAAAAAAATGTATTCTTTGGGAATCGAACCTGACACCTTCACTCTTATAGTCTGATGTTCTAGCCACTAAGCCATATATCCCATATGATTTTGGCTTTCTAAATTATAATTAAAAAATTATAATTTATGATATTTTATTTTAAGTTATAATGTGCAGTGCAATTTTTTCCCCCTTTTTTATTATCTAATATCGAGTGTTTGTTAACTTCTGTTTTAGATTTTAAGATTTTTAAAGTATTGTAACCAGTCTTTATGTTGCAATTTTTGCTAATAACAGTAAATATTTACATATTTTTGTTATTTGTCCTAAATGGTAATAATTCATATAATGTATTTTCAAGATTAAAATTTTAAATATTTATACTGTTTGCCCATCGAATCTGGCAGTTTCCGTGGAACTACCCACATATTGTTTATTATCTTATCAATTTTAAATAATATTGAAAACAAAAAATCTATTATTTAATCGATAAAAAACTCGTTTCCTTGTATCCTCCTATACTAAATAAATTTTTAAAAAGAAAAAAGAATTATTTTTTGTTTATTTTTAAGCGATGTTTTTTCGCTATACGCCCTCCTTATTTTCTTTTTTTTTACTTAAAGCGCGATTTACGTAATGGCTAATTTGTAAACTTGTAATCTTTTTTTATTCAAACTAGAACGAGAAAACGATAAATAAACTACAACAACAAACACATGAAAGAAGTAGATACAAATTTTATTATTTTTTTCCTTTTATAGTTTACGCATCAAAAACTCAATGCTGCCTAGTTTCTAGAAAGCTGTCCAATTTTCTTTTCAAGGCGAAAGTATTGGCAAATCTGGAGGCCTAGACATTTTAGGCTCGAAAATAACTTCCAATCTAAGTTGGAAAGTTCACATTTTCCAAAAGGCAAAAAACGCAGCAAAATGGCTTGGTTTTCTAAAGATATGTAAGCAATACTTTTTACCCTCTGATCTCTTAAACAAATCCTATGACCGAAAAAAGAATATAATTCGCATATATGGGCTGGTGCTCCTAAAACCTATCTTGAGTACCTGGACAAAGTTCAGAGAAGGGCTATTAGATTGATCAATAATCACTAAACCACCAGCTTTTTAACATCACTCAATCACTGTCGCAATGTAGCCACACTTTCCATTTTTTTTTATCAATACCTTGTTACGTGTTCCCTAGAAGTAAATGCCCTACTTCCTCTAGTTCAAGTATTTTCACGACAAACACGTACCGCTTCAACGTCACACCTATATTTCGTTCACTTCCGCCCTCACTTCCGCCCACACTTCCGCCCTTACTTCCGCCCTCACTTCCGCCCTCACTTTTGCCCTCACTTCCTCCTCACTTCCTCCTCACTTCCGCCCTCACTTCCGCTCTCACTTCCGCCCTCATTTCCGGCCTTGCTTCCGCCCTTATTACGCCCTCACTTCCGCTCTTACTACCGCCTCATTACCGCCTTCACTGTCGCCCTAACTTCCACTCTTACTTCCGCTCTCACTTTCGCCCTCAATTCTACCCTCACTTCCGCCTTCAAGGATAAATAGGTGAAAATAAAAAATAATTAAAATACAATATATTTTTTTTGATTTTGTATCACATATACAATCAAACATACGTTACGTGATGATTTCTATTAATTTGCACCGTGACGATTTCTATTAATTTGCACCTCTGTTTTCTTTAGTCATAAGCCGCGTTAAGGAACCACGTTCCAAAAAAAAAAATAGTAAAATTGAGCGTAGAATATAAACAAATTTTATAACAAATTTAAACAGCTTTGAATTTTGAAAACATTAATAAAATTAATGACAAACGAATAAATACAATATTTGCAGCGGCGTATTACACCGTAGGCAAATTAGGCAATTGCCTAGGGCACCACGATTTGGGGGGCACCAAAATACTAAACATTTTTTTTACATAATATTTTAAACTAATTTTCAGTTGTCTGAAAAATCTTAGATTGTGACAAGTCACATAAGATTATTTTGTATATTATAAAATTTTATTATGTATATTATAAATATATATAAATTGATTTTGTTGATTTATTGATGAATTTGTAGAGCATAAAGCGATACTGTGACTGGGAATAATTTAAGACCGGGAAATCAAAATTTTTATTTATATAGAAATATTTTCTACGCTTAAAAAAAATAAAAAAGAGCTGTCATAGGACACCCGATAGGAACGTAGTTCCTTACCGTAAATATAAGTAATTCTCATTTTCAATCAATTCAAATAGTAGAGCTTTCATTTCAAATTAATCGAAATCGACAATTGCATTTCCATAATTGGCGAAATTTTACAAAATTGACAAAATTATGATTTTAATTTATCTCTATACCTTTTAGAGTATTCAGCATTTTTTTTTTCTGAAAAAAGCACGAAATCATAAACTAATTATAATTTTGGTACTTTTCCGTTAGCCGGGTTTTAATTTTTTTGCGTCATACATTTGCGCTTGGCTAACGGAAAAGTACCTACCATAATTTTTATATTTCATTGGTTTAAACAGAAATAAAAAAAGAAAAAAAAATTCCAAAATTTTTGGCTGATTCTAATACAAAAGATTTTTAAAATAGATTCTAATACAAAAGATTTTTAAAATAGATTCTAATACAAAAGATTTTTAAAATAGTTTGAACATTTAATATCAAGACCTTGCAAGAATAAATTCTTATTTTAAACTTTTTATGGCTCTTCGATAGAAAGCATCTTTCTTAAAAAAATTTTTTTTTACTTATATTTTATTTTTTACTTTTTAAGCCCGGGTGTCGTTAAAACAGAATTTAGCAACAGAACAGAATCAACGACAGAAAAATTTATTCTGCTACTGAAATTCTGGTCAGAATCTCATGAGATTGTTGCTTTTAAAACAGAAACAGAAACAAAAATTGTTGTCATTGAACGATTTACTTGTCATTACGATTTAAAAAATTATTTTTTATTACATATTATTTAGTTTTTTGGCTAAAGTGCCGTTTCCTTGAACCACTCAGAATGGGCTGAAACTTGGAGGGGCGGTAGACGCGGTGACCAAACTCACAAAAATGAAATCAGTTCTTGGGGCAAAGGCCCCGTTTCGGAGATAGGGCCCCCCAAAGCTTTCATACATTTTAGTATGGAAAAAAAAATTTTTGTGCCCTATTTGCCCTATTTTTGGGTTGATAATAGAGGCGGTCGCTAAAATGTTAAATCCGAGACGGAAATCAATTACGCCAGACGCAAAAAAATTAAATTCAATTCAATTGACATTCTGGCAACAGAAACAGAAATAGTACGTTCCATAAGTCCGGGTACCCTCCACGCAAGATTTCCCTTTTCTGCAAAGTCCTACGAATACCTTCTGCAAAGTCCTATGCACAGGGTATTACCACCATTTTAATTTTAAAATCATATACCTTAACAAATTTTATATGCGCATCGTTAAAAAATTTGACATTTGTTGTTTTCAGATTTTGAATATAATTTTTACAATTATTAATAATTTGCTTATATTTTGTTTAAAATAAATACAAATTTAATCAAATTGCTAAAATTTTGTTTTATTTTTTAAAGTTTTTAAGCTAAACACATAAAAACTATTAAAATGCATGACCAAAATTGAGTGAATGTGTTAGTTTACACTTCAACATGAATTTTTACTCCCTATTGACTAGTGATTCACCGATGAAAAAGTATTTCTATTTTGGAAATTGGTTACATACATTTGGTGAACAAATATTAAAGTATATGCAAATAATTACAAGCAGCTGATATCTTATAAACATTATGCTAATTTATGTTGCCGTTCTCCCTTAACGAAGTTTCTTAATTTATTTTTCATCTGATAATGGATTCTTGTAGAACTCGACGTAATAAGACGAAAAGATAAAATAAAAATTTGCGATATCTCGCTTAGTTTTCGAGATATCACAATTTAAACTGGTTTTTATGAATTTATATTTAAATGAATAAAATGTTTGATATCTCGAAAACTAAGCGAGATATCGCAAATTTTTATTTTATCTTTTCGTCTTATTACGTCGAGTTCTACAAGAATCCATTATCAGATCCACGCCGTAGGCATCGTAGACTTGCCCATAATTTTTTTTCCAACATTTTGTTGTTTACAAATATTACACAAGTGCCGAAAAAACCAACCAAATACATGAGAAATTTTCGGCATTATGCAATATCATAAATGAAGTGAGAATAGCTATAGTAAAATGTAAACTGAAAATCAAAGTGTAAAAAAAACCTGTATAAAATTTTTTATCAGTAAATGGTTCAATATTTTTTTATTTATAATTTTTTTTTTCTAATAATATACCCATTTTGTTATTATTTGTTATTGTCCTAGAAAAAAATGCACTAAAAAGTACGCCCAGAACTGAGTTTGTTATGGGAAATTTTAAAATTTCCCTTTGCAGAAGTTTTGTGGTAGGGTAGCATTTTGGAACGATTTTTTTTGCAGAAATTGTCTCAATCATCGGACTTAGCTGTCAGATTTTGTCGTTCCAAAAAGTAAATTTGTCACAGAACTGAGGTATTGTCCTGTGTGGAGGGTACCCGAGACTTATGGAACGCACTAAAAATAACCTCGTTTGAGGTTATTCAAATTTTGTGGACAGAATGAATTTTTCTGTCGCTAAATTCTGTTGTAAAATTCTGTCGGAGAATAAATTTTGTTCAAATGTATGGGATTCTGTTTCTGTTGCTAAATTCTGTTTTAACGACATCCCGGCTTAAATTACTTCAAAATCAAAATAGCTTTTAATTCAAAATTACCATTAACAAACATTTGATAAATTTTTAAAAGCGTTTTAGAATTTTTCATTTGGCTTGGCTTGGCTGTAGTTTTTTTATGTTTTTCCTTACAATTTTTTTTAAATCCCGTGAAATTGTTTATATAATTTTACAACAGATGTCTCTATATTAATCGGAGAAAAGTAGCAACTTTTTTTATAATTCCAGCAATAAATAGTAAACCCAATTATAAGTCATATTATTGTAAATACAATTTAAGTCAAAAATATATTATTTTCAAAGTCAAAAATATAAAAAATACGTTCCAAAAAATAAACAAACAAATATTTTTATTTAATTTTTTTTTGAATTTTTTCAATTTAATTTTTTATCAAAAATAATAAAATCATTTTAATAAATTTTATAATTTAATAAAAGGAACAACAGGTAAGAAAAAAATTAAAATACGTCAAAAAAAAAAAAAAAATTACAACATATTTTTTTGATTATGAAAAAATCTGATGATATTTTGTGGAATCCTGTGGATCGTCAGATTATGTGGAATCTTGTGGATCCTTTCATTTTAGTCAAGCCGCGTTAAGGAACTACGTTCCAAAAGTTAACAGAAACATTCCAATTTCAGACAACGGATTTTGGCACTGCCCATCGGGAAACTCCCGCTAGCTTGGTAGGCCAGTCCAGCTCTGAGTGTATAATTGAATTTTCTTATTCATTTTTGATTATTTAATTATTTTATTTAAATTTTTTTCAATTCTTTTTCTATTCATTATTTATAATTTGGTTAGATAAATCAATAAATAAATATATATATATGAATTAAAAAAAGCATTCCTTATTATTTTAAAGTTGTTTATTAGTTCATGTAAGTTTTAATGTAGCAAAATTTTAATTGCCCAGGGCACCATAATGTCATAACGCGCCTCTGAATATTTGCATACCTTTTTTTTATTATTTATACTAGAGATATGGTCAACGTAATTGACGAGCGTGTACGCACGCAAAGAATCAAATTGTATTTAGTAGTATGTATAGAATGTAGATCGCTAAATGCAATATTATATTCGTCAATACACATGCAATCATTTAGATGCATCAGCGTGAATAATGAAATCATTTAGATGCATCTGCGTGAATAATGAAATCATTTAGATTTGACAGTAATGATGTTTTTTTGTACAGAATATTTTAATACATGCCTTGGGGCATGTATTAAAAAATTCAACTTGAAATATTTTTGACATTAAATTACACTAACAAAATACAACAGGAATATTTTTATTCAAAATATTTTTATTCAGAAAAATCCAGGGAGAAGCACTAATAATAAATAAAAAATTGGATTAAATTTAATTTTGTAAAATATAGTTAAATTCAATTAAAAAAAAATAATATTTATTGCAAATTCCTTAAAATATTTAAAATTTGAATTATTTTGATATTTCTTTTTCGCAAGTGAACGGCGTTGAACATAACAGGTAAAAATAAAACAGTTTTTTAGGTGCGTACATGCGCGTGTACGCGCGTGAGTTACGTCGACCATATCTCTACTATTAGAAATAAATTTTTTTTCTTTTTTTTGTGTCTTTTCGTATAAAAAAAGTACACAAAAAAAAGATTACACTGTTTGTACTTCTCTAACACATTAGTATTTGTATCTGCTGTCCTGTTTTGTTTTAGGCGCTTTTTTTCAAGTCATCTCGTAAATCAATAAATAGCAACCTGACATTTTTGAAGTTTTCGAATTTGGTAGAGGGTAAACATCTATTTTCGAATCCAGTTCGAAAACGCATGAAATTTTTTCTCAGAAAAATAAGAATAAGAATACTTATTTTTTTATTATATTTAAGAAAACCAAAATCATATAAACAATATGACTTAGTGGCTAGAACATCAGACTGTAAGTCTGAAGGTGCCTGGTTTGATTCCCAATGACAAGATTTTTGTTGAAATATTTCAAATTTTTTTTCATAATAATTAGTTTTTTTTTAGATATTTAAACAAACCAAAATGTTTTTATCAGCCACTAATTTATTTTTTTTTTTATTTTCTATATACATATTCTATATGCATATTCTATATACACATTCTATATATATATTCTATTTTTGAAACAAAACACGGAGCTAAGTAAAATTGTAGCAAATTTGGTGACAACGGTTATTTTTTGGTTAAAAAAAATTTGCAAAGTAGGCGCTCTTTGATTTTTTATTTTAAATTATATAAATGGAAAAAACTTTTAATTAATAAATAGTGTTTTATAATTTTATAATAAAAACTTATTTGAGAACTTAGTTGAAAACTGTAAAATTTTATATATGAATTAATGCAATTGAATATTGCTATAAAATGAATGTAAAAAATATTGGAAACTTTGACATATACATAAATTTAAGTATCGAGATCCTATTTCATTTTAAAAATTTAATTGTAAAAAAAAACTATGCTATTCAGAAATCAGTTTTTTAATAGGGGGTTGAATGAACTATTTTTCAATATTGTGGGCAGCGTTCTGCAATATTCACAGCTTTTTCTTATTTTCACAATTGAATTAACATAATCTTGTGATCATTCATAAAAAATGTAGGCACCGGATAAAATATCACTAAAGTTCCAACTAATTTTCAAACATGTTTTACCACTTACTATGACAAGACAGTTATATGTACATATGTATTTAAACAAGCATTTGTTAATCCTGTTGTAGTTAATGAGGGAGAAAAATAAGTAAGAAAAGTGACCACATTTCATTTCAGCTTCACTTCACTTCAATATTTTACATGTTTTTGTTTTATTTTTTTTACAGAGATCATGTTAACACTCAAGTTATAAACATTATATCCTATAAAATAATTTATAATATTGGACGCACTAAACTCGTTACAAATAATTTTATTAAAGTTTTGATAAACAACATAGGTATAGGTATATTTTGGCATTGATAGTATTGATATCGATCAAGTAATTTATCATTATAGGTTTTCCCGGCTCTAAATCTACAAAAAAAAAAAAAAAAAAAATAGGAAGTTGCGGTGAAATAAAGAGTACCAGTCCAAAAATTTTGGGTAGGAATTCATAATGTCTAGATTTTTTATGAATGATCACAAGATTATGTTAATTCAATAAGACAAAGCTGTGAATATTGCAGAACGCTGCCCACAATATTGAAAAATAGTTCATTCAACCCGCTATTAAAAAATTGATTTCTGAATAGCAGTCTTTTTTAACAATTAAATTTTTAAAATGAAATAGGACCTCGATACTTAATTTTATGTATATGTCAAAGTTTCCAATATTTTTTACATCCATTTTATAGCAATATTCAATTGCATTAATTCATATATAAAATTTTACAGTTTTCAACTAAGTTCTCAAATAAGTTTTTAGCTACATTTTAATTTTATAATATTTATTATAAAATTATAAAACACTATTTATTAATTAAAAGTTTTTTCCATTTATATAATTTAAAATAAAAAATCAAAGAGCGCCTAATTTGCAAATTTTTTTGAACCAAAAAATAACCTTTGCCACCAAATTTGCTACAATTTTACTTAGCTCCGTGTTTTGTTTCAAAAATAGAATATGTATATAGAATGTGTATATAGAATATGTATATAGAAAATAAAAAAAAAAAATGATAAATTAGTGGCTGATAAAAACATTTTGTTTGTTTAAATATCTAAAAAAAAACTAATTATTATGAAAAAAAATTTAAAATATTTCAACAAAAATCTTGTCATTGGGAATCGAACCAGGCACCTTCAGACTTATAGTCATGTTCTAGCCACTAAGCCATATTGTCCATATAATTTTGGTTTCCTAAAATATAATTAAAAAATTCTAATTTATGATATTTTATTATAAATTATAATGTGCAGTGCAATTTTTTTCCCCTTTTTTATTATCTAATATCGAATGTTTGTAAACTTCACATCTTTTTATGATATTTTGTTATAAGTTGCAATGTGCAGTGCGAATTTTTTCCCTTATTTTATTATTTAATATCGAATGTTTGTAAGCTTTTGTTTTAGATTTTAAGATTTTTAAAGTAGAATAAAACTCGCACATCTTTTTATGATATTTTATTATATTTTATTTTATTTTTATTTTATATTTATTTCGAATTGTTGTCTTCTGTTTTAGGAAACATAAGTTTTTTGGATTATACACTTAATATTGGTAATCAGGATGAATATTATTGAAAAATAAAAAAAAAATGTTTAATAGGAAACATAATTTTTTTGCACTATATACTTATAGTGCGTTCCATAAGTCTCGGGTACCCTCCACACAGAACAATACCTCAGGCCTGTGACAAATTTATTTTTGGAACGACAAAATCTGACAGCTAAGTCCGATGATTGAGACAATTTCTGCAAAAAGTTCGTTCCAAAATGCTACCCTACCACAAAACTTCTGCAAAGGGAAATTTTAAAATTTCCCATAACAAACTCAGTTCTGGGCGTACTTTTTAGTGAATTTTTTTCTAGGACAGTAACAAATAATAACAAAATGGGTAAGTAATAGTAGATTATTGTATATGTAAACTAAATTTGTTATTAATTAAGAGTTCTGTATACACAAAAACACATTGACACGAGTCAATACTTATATCACGAGACCGAAGGTCGAGTGATATAAATTGAGAAGTGTCACTGTATTTTTGTGTAAATACAGAACGAGTTGTATAACAAATTTTGTTTACATATCCAATACACTGTTTTAATGCGTTGGGGAGAGTTAGTTGCAAAGAGAGAATATTTTTTCTTCTCATTTTTTCTCATTTTTTTTTTGTATTTGGCTGTATTGAAATATTGTGAGAGAGTTTAGGTATTACGTAATATTCAATACGAAACATCTAAATGATTTCATTATTAACGCTGATGCATCTAAATATTTCATTATATACGATGGTGCATCTAAATTTTTTCATTATTTACGCAGATGCATCTAAATGATTGCATGTGTATTGACGCATATAATACTCCATTTAGTGATCTAAATTCTATAGCACTAAATACAACATAACGATCCCCAACGCATTAAAATAATATTTTTAATAAAAAAAAATTAATAAAACAATTAATTAATATTTATTTTCAGAAAGCATCAATAAAAATTACAAAATTTTAATTCCAGATTTCATAGGTAGGTTTTAGTGGTAATTTTTCATCATAAAATTTTTTTTAATCTTTTTTTTTTTTAATCATTTTTTTTTTTTAATTTTTTTTTTTTTGCCGATATACTGCCGTTTCCTTGAAACTCTCAGAATGGGCTGCCAGTTGGAGGGGGGTAGAGGCGGTGCCCAAACTCCCAAAACTGATATCAGTTCTTTGGGCAAAGGCCCCGTTTCGGAGATAGGGCCCCCCAAAGTTTTCACACATTTTTGTAAGGAACTTTATTTTTTGTGCCCGATTTGCCCTATTTTTGGGAAGGTAATAGAGGCGGTCCCTTAAATGTTAAATCCGAAACGGTTTTTGCGGGAGGACCCCCATTTCGGAGCTATGGGCCTTTAAAATTTTCATACGTTACTTCATACGTTTTTTAAACATTTTTTTTTTAATCATATTTTTTTATTTTATTTTAGAAGAAATCATAGTGGAATCTGCCAACATGTCAGATCCTGAACCTGATGAAATGGAGGCTGCGTTTTATCAGAAAGCCAAATGGGGACACTTCGCAACAAAATAGTTATGGACGGGTATAAAATAAATAGTAATAGATTTAAGGATACCACTACATCAAATGCGCAGGTATGGGCCAATATTTCAGCATCTCTTGCCGAAAAAGACTTCTTTTTTAGACCGGATCAGTGCCGCAAAAAGTTTTGTTCTTTGAAGAGACAGTATACCAGGACTAAGGACCACAACAAGACGGGGAATAATCCAGCCTATTTTAAGTACGAAGAAGAATTTAATGAGATGTTCCAAAAAGAGCATTTCATTAAACCTTTATCTACAGTTGAATCAAGTGCTTTCAATATGCCGTCGACATCGTCATCACCATCATTATTTTTTAATGATGCCGAGGAGTTGGAGGCGGAATATTTGAATCTTCCTAAGAGAAGAAAGAAAGCCTCGAATTCAGAGCTTATTCTGCAGGAGGTTCGTAGGGCGAACAACAACAACGACATTAACAGAGAGGAACAGGCTGACCGGTTTAACAGAAACATGGAGATGAAACAAAAATTATTGTCCACGATGCAACAATCGACGAAAGTTTTTAAAACAACCATGAAGAAATTGTTAGATAAGTTATGATTTCTGTTTTTTTTTATTATTTAACCGGCAGTAGGAAAGGGGATCTGCCTTATCAAATCAAAACTCCCCACGGCGAGGAGGAATTCGAACGCTTCTCTCGACATTCGAAAGGCTTGTTGAAACTCGATTTTGCTGTAATTAGCAACAACCCTCTCCACATAATCCTCTTGCCTTATAGGTTCATTTTTGACGAATGATACAGCTGACGTTAGAATGGAATTATAATTTGAGCCTTCATTTTCATAATCCTCGTCATCCTCAATCTGAAAATATTTTATTATTATTTGTATACCTAAATTAATTTTTAATTTTTTACCTCTAAAAATGGAGTAAAAAAAATGTTCATATCCATTGTATATTTCGGGATAATAGGTACAGCTACATCCATTAATTTTTTCTTTTCAGCATTCATTGGATTCATTATTAATTATTTTTTATTATTTATTTTATTATTAACACACAAAAATGTTTTACAAAAAATATTATAAATACAAAAAAATGTAACCATATACTTACTAAAAATTTTATACCGGGTTTTTTTTTTTACACTTTGATTTTCAGTTTACATTTTACTAGCTATTCTCACTTCCTTTATGATATTCCATAATGCCGAAAGATTCTAATGTATTTTGTTGGTTTTTTTTGGCACTTGTGTAATATTTGTAAACAACAAAATATTGGAAACAAAAATTATGGACAAGTCTGATAATGGATTCTTGTAGACCTCGACGTAATAAGACGAAAAGATAAAATAAAAATTTGCGATATCTCGCTTAGTTTTCGAGATATCACAATTTAAACTGGTTTTTATGAATTTATATTTAAATGAATAAAATGTTTGATATCTCGAAAACTAAGCGAGATATCGCAAATTTTTATTTTTTGTTTTCGTCTTATTACGTTAAGTTCAACAAGAATCCATTATCAGATAAAAATTCTCATGTATTTTGTAGGTTTTTTTTGCACATATTTGTAAATTAATAACAAAATATTGGAAAAAAAAATTATGGACAAGTCTACGATGCCTACGGAGCGGATCTGATAATGGATTCTTGTAGAACTCGACGTAATAAGACGAAAAGATAAAATAAAAATTTGCGATATCTCGCTTAGTTTTCGAGATATCAAACATTTTATTCATTTAAATATAAATTCATAAAAACCAGTTTAAATTGTGATATCTCGAAAACTAAGCGAGATATCGCAAATTTTTATTTTATCTTTTCGTCTTATTACGTCGAGTTCTACAAGAATCCATTATCAGATGAAAAATAAATTAAGAAACTTCGTTAAGGGAGAACGGCAACATAAATTAGCATAATGTTTATAAGATATCAGCTGCTTGTAATTATTTGCATATACTTTAATATCTGTTCACCAAATGCATGTAACCAATTTCCAAAATAGAAATACTTTTTCATCGGTGAATCACTAGTGAATAGGGAGTAAAAATTCATGTTGAAGTGTAAACTAACACATTCACTCAATTTTGGTCATGCATTTTAATAGTTTTTATGTGTTTAGCTTAAAAACATTAAAAAATAAAACAAAATTTTAGCAATTTGATTAAATTTGTATTTATTTTAAACAAAATATAAGCAAATTATTAATAATTGTAAAAATTATATTCAAAATCTGAAAACAACAAATGTCAAATTTTTTAACGATGAGCATATAAAATTTGTTAAGGTATATGATTTTAAAATTAAAATGGTGGCAATACCCTGTGCATAGGACTTTGCAGAAGGTATTCGTAGGACTTTGCAGAAAAGGGAAATCTTGCGTGGAGGGTACCCGGACTTATGGAACGTACTATTAATATTGGTAATCTGGATGAATATTTTTGAAAAAAAAAAAACATCGAAGCAGTCATAGAACTGCCGACAGATGTTTATACTTAAAATATTTAAACTATGAAATTACAGTGGCTAAAAATGATGAGCTGCTCTGTACAAAATGTAAATTAAAATAAAAATATTTTAATATACATTTTGCACTGAGTAGCCCATCATTTCTAGCCCCTGTTATTTCATAGTTTAAAATTTTAAATCTTTTAAGTATAAACTTCTGTCGGCAGTTCTATGACTGCTTTGTGTTTTTTTTTTGTTGACAACCGGGTGTGACAGAACGAGAGATAGGTAAAATAATCAGATGCATTACAAATGTAAAATAAGAATTTAACAGAATTCAAATATATAATTATTATTCAATAGAAGGCGTTGAAAAAATAAATTCCAATTTTATTTTCAAATGTCTAAAATGGAATCGCGTGGCCAAAAAATTTTGAGAATTGCGACTATTAGATCGCTAATTTTGAAACTAGTAATCAAAACGGTAAGTTAAACAGTTACTCTACAACTTTTTTTTTTTTGTCTTTTAATCTCACAATTTTAATAAAATTTGTTAACTTTCGATAGGTTGACAAATTTCAGTTCTTTTTGAGTTAATTAATATTAAAATTTTAAGTTAAAAAAAAATAAAATTTTTTGTTGGGTGTTAGAAAATTTTTAGAAAATTGATTTTTGTTTTTGAACACACATTGTAAAATTTCCAAAAAATAATATAGTTTTTAAAAAAAAAGAAGGGGTTGAAAAAATTTGAAAAAAAAGAATATAGAAAACATAGAAAAAAATAGAAAATTTCCAAAATAACAATTTTGTTTGAAGATTTCTAAAAAGAAAAAAAAGTTTTTAAGTACAATAATCTATAATTTAATTAAAACACAAAAAAAAATTATTTAGAAAAAAAAAGAATATTTTTCGTGGACAAAATATTTTTCTTGGTTCAATTTAAAAAAAAAAGAATTTTTTTTGTTTAATTTAAAAAACAAAAAAGGTGTCCGGTATAAAAAATTTGAGATTCTCGTTTAAATTTGAAAGTGGGAAAATTTTTCGAAAAAATAATGCCCAATATTGAAAAAAAAAAAATTTTTTTTCAAATAATTGTGAGTGGAAATTTTTAGGTAGAAAAAAAAAATGGAATTGAATGATCTTTTAAAAAGACAGGTTGAAATAAAAAAAAATTAAAACAAATTATGAGAAAGACAGTAAAAGTTGAAAAACTCATAATTATTCAAAAACAAGGTTAATTAAATTAGAAGAACTTTTTAGTGAATTTAATGCAAATCATATTAAATTAAAAGAACAAATAGACAGTGATCCAAATAGTGAATATTTTATTATTTTGACAGTGTCGAAAAATTGTATGAACCATTTAAGGTGACCCTGGTAGAAAAACGCAAAGAATTGCAAACCCAAGAAGTCGAAGTTGAAAAACGAAAAAAATAGCTTGAGCAACAATTAAGGGAAGCGGAGCAGCTTCAAAAACATAGAGAAGAAGAAGCAGTAGCTGCCAAATTATAAAAAGATATAATTGCTTTGTTTGACTTTATTCCACAAAACTTCCACGATTTTTACTTAGCCCTACCTGACTCAAAGCTCTGGAAAGCCGATATTGACCCAGACTTGATCGATTCCGATGTAGATGAATAACAACCGGAACGTGAAAACAGATCTTAACAATATATATTCAAAAAAAAAAAAAATTCTTTTTCTTTAATAATCAATTATAAATTAAATTAGTTTTTCTCAAAATCAATCATGTCAGAATTCTCATCAGAATTCTTTTAAATACAAAAAAAAAAAAAAAAAAAAAAAAACCTTTTTGTATAAATTTGAATTTCCAAAAGAAAAGTATAAGAAATTGAAACAACTCATTACTAAAAAGGCAAAATCGTTTAAGTCACAAAACACAAAAAGACCTCATCACGTAAGTCACAAAACACAAAAAGACCTAATCACTTAAGTCACAAAACACAAAAAGACCTAATCACTTAAGTCACAAAACACAAAAAGACCTAATCACTTAAGTCACAAAACACAAAAAGACCTAATCACTTAAGTCACAAAACACAAAAAGACCTAATCACTTAAGTCACAAAACACAAAAAGACCTAATCACTTAAGTCACAAAACACAAAAAGACCTAATCGCTTAAATCACAAAACACAAAAAGACCTAATCACTTAAGTCACAAAACACAAAAAGACCTAATCACTTAAGTCATAAAACACAAAAAGACCTAATCACTTAAGTCACAAAACACAAAAGACCTAATCACTTAAGTCACAAAACACAAAAAGACCTAATCACTTAAGTCACAACAAAAAAATAACAAGCCCTACTTAAGAAAAACTACCTAATTTAGCAGACCTATGACATTAGATAAAAAAATAAATTATTTAGATAATTTTATCCATGCTACATTTAAATAAAGAAAAAAAAAAAAAAAAAAAAAAAACATTAATAAGTTCCTCAAATATTTTTATTTAATAAAATATTTTTTTTATATAAATGATATAAAATTTTTTATGACATAATTTTTTTTACTTTTTATGATTTAACTACGAATAATAATTGAATCATTTTGAGACTGTTAAAACGTAGAGTAGTGACACTTCATTTTCATTCCTCGTTCTTAAATCGTTTTCAAATCATCTTAAGCGTACATCATTCAAATGTTTAGAGCAGCGAAGCCCAAATTAGAACTAATTTAGAGCATATAGAAAATACTAAGGTTTTTTTCATATCACACCAACCCAATTTTTATTTAAAAAACATTCACTGTAAAAAAATTATTTCTAAAGACTAAATTGTGTGTTGTATGTTTTTTGAATAAAATTACGTTTTATTTTTCAGTTTTAATTCAATCCTAAAATAATAATTGATTAGGTTATTTCTTTTAATTTTTATTTAATTAGGTATTTCTTATTATTTTTTTTAGTTTTGTTCAGCTCCAATTTTTTTTTCGATAATTTTGTCAATGTTTATTTCAAAACCTGTCGTTGATATCTGCAAAAGGCTTTCTAATAATTCGTTGGATAATTTATTTCTTTGTTTACTTTTTATAACTTTTAAAACAGAAAAGTTGCTCTCACATATGTATGTACTGCTAAACATTGAACCAATTTTTAAAATTTCTTCTCGAATTATTGGATATTTATCCTTGGGTACCATTTTCCAAAATTGGAAGCCTTTAATGTCTGAAAGTTGCTGTAATGCAAGGTCAGCTTGAAGATCGCATAACTCCATCTGAAAATCTACTTTTTGACTGCTAATATCACATGTCATAGGGTTATGAAACAATTCAAACATTGGACGAACTTTTTGGAAGTCTTCAAATCTATTTAAAAAGCTTTGCTTCAGGTTTTTCAATATTTCAATTAATTCTGAGAAATCTGTATTTAGGTCTTTATCATTAATAATTTTACAGCAAGGAAAAAAGTTAAATGTTTTTAAATTACAATCAGCTATGAATATGTCTATTTTTTTTAAAAATCCATTTATTTGACCCATCATTTCAAAAATATTTTTTTCTCTGCCTTGTAAAGAGACATTCAATTTATTTAAATGCGATGTTAAATCTGTAAGAAAAGCTAGATTTCTAAAAAATGTTGGAGAATTCAGTTCGTCTATTAAATTTCCAACATTTTCCATTTCATTTTCAGCAAAACAAATAACTTCATATCTTAAAGAAAAGAACCTTTCCAAACACTTTCCTCTACTCAACCATCTGACTTCTGTATACATAAGTAGGTCCCCATATTCCGCATCACATTCATCAAGGAAAAATTTAAATTTTCTATGGGTTAATGAGTTATGGCCACCTCTTATTTTATTCACCAATTTTACGGCAACATTCATTGTCTGAACGATGTTGGCAGACTTTGCACATAAGGCCTCTTGATGAATGAAGCAGTGAAAGTTAGGAACGTTAATGCCATTTTTTTTAAATTGTCCTACTAAGCCCTCTTTTTTACCCAACATGGCTGGAGCACCATCACTGCAAAAAGAAGATAGTTTGTCAAAACTTATATTATATGACCATAGTTTACTTTTTAATCCATCAAATATATCACATCCTCTTGTGTTCATAGTAAGAGGGACTAGGCCCAAAATTTCTTCATTTATATTGAAGTCGTTGTCAATCATTCGTACGCCAATTATAAGTTGACTTATGTCTGAAATGTCACAAGACTCGTCCAAGGCAATAGAAAAATAAGAGCATTTTTCTAATTTATCGCGCAAAACTAATTTTAAATGGTCCTTAAAATCGCCAATTCGCCTAGTGAGTATTTCGTGAAAGGGGCACGGATTTTATTGCATTGGACATCTGCACACCTTCTTCACCGAAACAGTTCAACATTGAACAACATACATCTTTAATAAAATTTCCATCGGACATAGGTCTACATTTTTTAACAATGCATAGGCTTGCAGCATATGATGCAATTAATTTAGAATGATCATTCGAAATTGCAGGAACATTTAAGTCTGATCTTTCTTGTTCAATATAATTCAAAATGTTTGTAGCATCGATCTCCAAAAAATTGTTTTTTAGATCAGAAACTAACCTGTTTCTGTCATCGCCTTCGACAGATAGATCCTTATGACACGAATTAAAATGCCTCTGAATATTAAATTTTGTTCCCACAGCTACCGTCTTAAAACAAACCATACATTTTGATTCGCCCAGAAAATTTAGAGAAAAAAAATAATCGTTTTCCCAGCATTTATTAAATTTCAATTTATTTTTAAAATTTCTTTTCATTTTTAATTTTTTTTATTGATTTAATTTTAATTTTAAATAATTAGAAGATTAATCAAACTCAATTTAATTTCAAAAATGCTTCTTAAGCTGATATATTACGATTCACATTAATTGACAAATTTTTTTAAAAAGCTTTCCTTTTCCATTTAAAACAAAAGATTTTTCTGTCAGTTTTTTGTTTTACTTAATACAGAAATTTGTATGAGCCAGAAAGGGATAGAGATATAAAATTAAGGAGAAATGATTGAAGAAAAAAGCTTGATTTAAAAATTTATTCAAATTTGACCCTTTCATAAAAACTCAACGGTCAATTGATTTAAATCGTACTCTAATAATATTTTATATAAAAAGTGATTCCTGCGGGATTTTAAAACATTAAAATAAAATTGTATAAAAGACCTTCCAGTCTAAAAGAGTAAGAAATATAAATTTTATATTTTTAACAGTGTATTTAAAAAGACTAGAAATAAAAAGGAAAAAAAAAATTTTTTTTTTTTTTGTGAATCAAAGTGAGCATACGAAATAATGAAATGAGTATACGATTTTATATGCGAGTATACGATTTTTTTTTTTCATTGAAAATGATTACACATTTTTTTATTCCTATGCATTTGAGTATAAAAAAAAAAAATTTTGCTCGCGAGCATAGGCATGGGCATCAGTGGTTTAGAGGGTTGTACATTTTTACTCAAATATTATGGTATTTTAGTCAGATGAATATGTTGACAATACTTTTTTTGATTATTTAAAATAATTTTTTTACTTTTCTCTATTTTATTATTATAAAAATCATAAAATTGAATAAAATATATGTTTACGATTTTTACAACCGCTGTACCACCTTGACCCAACAGAAATCTGGTCACTTTATACCTAAAAGTTGGACACGTCGATGTTTGCCAGTGCCAACACTAAAACAAAACAAACATAAAATTTCTTTTTCTATAGACTTCTTTTATTTTATAGCAATAAATAATTTTTATATTTTTTTTATATAAAAAAAAAAAAAATTTTTCCAAAAAAAAAAAAAACCAAAAAGAAAATCTTCAAATTTCATACTGCCAAGCTCCCGTTTCCACACCACCTTATGAGGTAGGGAGCTCGGCGCGTTTTTTTTATAGTGGTGTCCCCTATAGGCCTAATCCACTTTTTTTCTTTCACCTTTTATTTATCATCATCATCATACACTGAACTTATAAAAAAAAATAATAATAAAAAAAAAAACATAAAACTTACCTGGGTGCTCACTCCCAGAATCCACCGACTCATTGTCATCAACCCATGGACAGGTCCACGGATAATGGCCCTGCCGTAAACAATGGCCACACTCAGGTCCCCGGTGAACGCCGTCAAGGTGGTCAAGACCACACTCCCAGCAGAAATCACACTCAGCAATCTGGTGTAGATTACTTCCACATCTCTGGCACCAAAGAGTTGAACGATACTGAATATAAAAAAATATATATAATAAAAAAAAAAAAATAAAAATAAAATAACAAAAAAATATACTCACATGGGTATAGTTGCAGGTACCCTTATGCACCTTCCTCCCACAACCATAACACTCGTCCCGAGTGTCCTTCAAGTCCTCGACCACCTTGGCATCACACTGACGCCATAGATGGCCCCTCTGGCCACAACGCCAACAAATCCTATATACAAATCCTATATCCCAGCGATTCATATCTGAAAAGAAAAAAAAAATTTTATGATTAAAAGAAAAAGAATTAAGAAATTAAAATAAAATTTGTAGTCGAAAACCCAACCCAATTTTCAAAAAAAAAAAAAGACAAAAAAAAAAAACAATCCACGTATGGCTTACGCCATACAGCAGAAAAGGAAATTTTTTTAAAATAGAAAAAAAAAAACTTACCTATTTCACCTTTTCAACTTTTTTTAAACGAAAACTTTTTGAAAAAAAAAAAAAAAAATATAATAGAAAAAAAATAATATATATAACACAAATTTTTATTTAAAAAAAAAAAAAAAAAAACACACAAAAAACACTCCCGTACCGAAATAAATACCTTTAACTTTAAGAATACGTATCAAAAAGTAATACGTATCAATCTCTAACTAAATGTTACCACCCAACACAAAAATCATCAGCGACCCGCCGAACAAAATTTTTACCGGCTAAAGAAAGAAAAAGAAATTTATATTTAAGGATGGGAGGTTGACACTTGTATCAATATATACTTTTTATAACTTATACTAATTTTATCATTTATAAATAACAAATTTAACTTTCTAATCTATTTTCTTATATTCCAAAATTTCATGTAAAAAAAAAAAATTCTTCAAACATAAAGCAAGAAAATTTTTTTTACCCACCGACAAGGTTTTTAAAGCCACCACTAGGAGAAAACAGACCTAAAAAGCGCCACCACATACCATAACATTGCGGTGAAGACGCCTGTCGGCAACAAAAACAAACAGAATTAAGTCCTCAAAAGTAGGCAAATAGTAAAAAAATAGTAAAAATACTATAAAAAATTCAAAAGAAAATGTTTATATATATATGATAAAGTAAATTAAAACTTTAAATCATTACAAATAAAAATTTTTTAGATGAAACTAATATTTAATAAAAGATATATGAAATAGGAAATTGTAAAATAAAAATCCTATAATACAAGATTACAAACAGAAATATTTTTCAACCATTGTAAATGAAGAACAATTCCAAACTGCTGTAATTAAGTTTTATTTAAGCTTATAATTTTTTTTAACTTTTTAATAAATTTAATGTAAACAGAATAAAAAAAAATGTCTTTACACTAAATTCACATCCACAGGTCCTAACAGGTACATTGAAATGCTGAAGTAAGGTCCAGCTCAAGATGGCCATAGCCATAAGCTGAAGAATGACAACATAGTCATTTAATTTTAAAATGTTTATTTTTATTTTTGGTCGGGGTTTCCTTTTTTTCTTTTTTTTGCTATTATCTCAATTTTAAACCTTTTATCAGAGACATCCTATAAACTATGTTATGAACCCTCTGGTGTTCACTGTCCTTACCCACCCACCGACGAGCTTAGACCCAGCCTTTGAACAGGATGTCCTTAGACAGTGGACTCAACACCAGATTCATAGTTGAAAGTAGAGCACTTTCTATTGCCTCTACTTTCACCAATTTCTCTTTTATCATAAGACATGATAAAAATCTTCATAAGTTCATCTTGAACTCAGAATCTTTGTATTTATGTACACCCCCCGTAATCAACCTTAAAATTAATCATAACACAGGGTACAAATATTTTCTTGGGGGCCTCTAATTTTTTTTAATATAACAGAATAAAAGTATACTACTCAAATTACAGTAATATTTATTATTTAAAAAAACGATAATAACTTATTTCCATTAGTGGAATATTTGTGGGATATTCAGTTTTCCGAAATATTTTAGGTAAATGCCCATATAAAAATAAAATCCTATATTTCTATTTCGCTTTTTCATATTCCACTTAAGTTAGGGTTCGGATTCCAAATTTATCAAAAAAAAGTAAATTTTTAGGTACTTTTTTAAATTATTTTTTGGTTGGTCAGAAACTTTTTTGTCAAAGTGACAAAAAAATAAATAAAAAAAAGTAAATACATTTTTTTTTGTATGAAGAAATAATAAAAAAAAAAAATCAACGGCAAGTGAAATATCGGAATTTATGTGGTATATATTAGGTGAATGGAAATAGCTTATAAAATATACATAGTTCAACAAAAAAAAAAACATAACATAAAAACAATACAAGTATAAACTTAAATATTTTTAATATGAGCCTTTTTTGTTGCCATATCATTAATTAACATTGAAAAATCACAACTTTTTAGAATAACTAATAATATGTTGGAAAAAATTTCGTCATAATTGTTATTTAAAATATATTGCAGTATATCCTGTGCATTCTCTACATTAGGCTTACTCAAAATCATTGCTTTTAACAAAAAAAAAATTAAATCTGGGTCCCTTAAAAATCGGTGGACCGGGTGCCTTGCACCCCCAGAAGGCCGGCTCTGCACACACACACACCTTTATATGAACTTCATCACTTAATTAATTCTGTCTAGCTTAGATACAAACCTAAACCTAAAATTTAGTGCAATCACTATTATATTTTTTAATTAAGCGGAAATTCCGGGATTGTTGGTTGAAATTCCGGGATTACGGGACTCGATTTTACAACCGGGATCCCGGGAAAACGGGATCCCGTTTGAAAAGCCCTAGTTCTGGGTTGCACCATATAATTTTTTCAATCTCAGGTTTTATAAGACTTTTATTGTTTTTTATTAAATTTGAAAAAAACGTTGTTTTTCCACAACCTCATGGTCCGGAAATGATCATTGTGAATGGATGTTTAAACGGTAACATTTTGAAAATTAATGAAACCGTATGTGGTTCATTTTTTTATTTATATGTTTTGTTTAGTAATATATAAAATTGAATAAAAATATTGAAAACTAAAATTTTCTAAAAATTGTTATACTTATATAGAACAAAAGTTATCCCCTTCTTAAGCATCGCTCTAGCTTAGTTGGTAAAGTCTTCGAAATAATTAAGTTAGAGAGATGCTTTTTCTCTGGTTCGATTCGACTATGAATATATCTTTCTTGATATTATGATGTTTTTATATTGAGAATAAATAAAGTCAATGAAAAAAATATTGCACAACAATTTTTTATGTTAATATCTTCTTTTTTTTTGAAACGTAAAATCAAGTAAAAATATTGCAAGACTTATTTATATATCTTTAGTAATAAATAAGAATCATAGTCAAGGTTAAGAAAAAAAAAGCAGTTAGAAATGATTATAAAAGTTCAACAACTTTTGAAATAAGATGTTTGTGTTTTATAACAAAAAAAGTGATCTTAATATAGAATAATAATCGTGCTTTTTATGTGTATGCTATAAATCTTATTATTTTATAGAGAGATAGTGGCTGGTTTTGAACTTAGGAAAAAAAAAACTTGGTTCTAAAATTTACTTTAAAAGCTTTTGCAGCTGTGGTGAAAAACTTATCGTTGAGCTTTTGAATCCGGTTGATATAAGTGTAAAAATTCCGGTTAAAAAACCAGTCCGGTTGATTTGATTAATGAAACCGTATGCGGTTTGTTTTTTATTTATATTTTTATCCGTTAATATATAATAAAGAATGAAAATATTAATAAATAAGAAATAAAATTTTTTTCTAAGAATTCATATACTATAGGTACTTGCATAGAAGAAAAGTTATCCCCTTCTTTAGCATCGCTCTAGTTTAGTTGGTAAAGTCTTCGAAATAATTAAGTTAGAGAGAAGCTTTTTCTCCGGTTCAATTCAACTATGAACATATCTTTTTTTATATTATTATGTTCTTATATTGAGAATAAATAAAGTCGATGAAAGTGAATGCACAATAATAATAAAATTTTTTATGTTAATATCTTTTTTTTTATTAATAATAAATGAAACACAAAGTCAAGTTAAAATATTGCATAAATTATTTATATATCTTTAGTAATAAATAAGAATCAAAGTCAATGTTAAGAAAAAAACAGTTAGAAATGATTATAAAAGTTTAACAACTTTTGTAATATGCAGTTTGTGTTTAAAAAAAAAAAAAAAAAGTGATCTTAATATAGAATAATAATCCTGCTTTTTATATGTATGCTATAAATATTATTATTTTATATAGAGATATTGGTTTATTTTAAACTTAGGGAGAAAAAAAATGGTTCTAAACTTTACTATAAAAGCTTTTGCAGCTGTGGTGAAAAACTTATCGTTAAGCTTTTGAAACCGGTTGATACGATTCCTAGACTTTCATTTTACATTTATTTTATAGGCTGATATTTGACCTAAGTTTTAGCATTTCAGATTGAAAAAAAAAAAATTTTTTTTGGGAGATATGACGATTCTTGTGGCAGAAGGCTTGGAAAATTTTGAAATTTCAAACTATCATCTCTCTGTTGTTAAATTTACAAGAATATTTTCAGATATCATTTTAAGTAGGTATTCGTGCGGGCTTTCTTTGCAGGTGCTGGCAACTCGGTGCTGCCAGTTTAACCCATAGAGAAACCCTAAAAACACTGAAAAAACAAAAAAAGGATATTCATTTGAATGTACTCCCTCAATTTTCAACCGATTTAGTCACTCTATACCATTTTGGAAAGGTCTTCCAGACCACTTTAAAAAGCCGCTTTCGTAGGTTGAAATTTTCTAATGTTTTAGAAGATAATTCACTTCTTAGAATTTCCCCATACAAAAAAATTACCATTTTTAGCCATTTTCAAAAAAGTTGTACTCCATGATCTTACGTACGATATTTTTCAAACTTCAAAAAGTACATATTTATACTGTAGTGCCTCCTTATCCTATTCAATATATTATGTGCTATTCTATTCAAAATAGTATATACTTACCGTTAGATCTAAACTTAATATTTTATCGTAGATTAGTTTTAAGGTAATAGAAGTACAGCCATAGAAACTGGCCTGTATTCAGTTTTAAAGTAGGAGTCAAACAGTAAAGAATTATCTAAAGAATTTATAAATTAAATTAATGAATAAAATTAATATTAAAATGAAAACCAGTCTTTCAATTAAATAAAATACCTTACATGGCGACCGTGACACCTATGCCTTCAAGGCTGTGAAAAAAAAAAGAAAAAAAAA
The DNA here is from genome assembly GCA_964007475.1 of Hybos culiciformis. Classification (NCBI taxonomy): domain Eukaryota; kingdom Metazoa; phylum Arthropoda; class Insecta; order Diptera; family Hybotidae; genus Hybos; species Hybos culiciformis. Next base: position 67,291 of record CAXFZM010000406.1, read on the forward strand.
TATTGATTTAAATATAGTAATTAAAAAATTAATAAACAATTGCTAATAGTTTACATAAAAATTGGATTCTACAAAAAAAAAAAAAAAAAAAAAAAGAGGGAGAATTGGACTTATGATTTTACTGGCCTGTTGAATCAAGGAAATAAAAGAGTCAAAAAAAAAAAAAAAAAATTTAAAATTAATGAGTTCTGAAAAATTTAATGGTTGGAAAATAATTTCGGCCCATAATTTCTTTGAAAAAAAAATGGCTTAAAACCACATGAAAAAAAAAATGGCTTAAAACCACATGAAAAAAAAAAAACAAAGGAATCTTATTCAAAAGAAAATTAATTAGTGTAAATACCTTTTCAAAAAAAAATAAATAAATAAAAAAAAAAATAAAAAAGGAAAAAAAAGAAAGAGATAAACAAAAATAGAATTGTGAATTTTTATTTAACACTGAAAAAAAAAAGTAAACAAAAATATCATTGTGATTTTTTTTTGGAATGACAAATAAACCTGATAAACAAAACAAAAAAAAATAATAATAAATAATAAATAAAGGAGAAATAATAACAAACAGAAAACAGAACCAACAAATCAACTTTCATATTTTTTTTTCAACTACAAAAAGCGAATAGAAAAGGATTCTTTTCGAACTCCCTCCGGATTTAAAAAACAAAAAGCGAATTGAATTAATTTGGATAAATTCATTTCGAACTCATTCAACTAAACTAAAATGTAAAAGATCAAAATAAAATACCTTACATTATAAATTAAAAAAAAAAAAAAAAACATATGTGAGTCTCGGGACACACGGAAGAAGTGAAACTTCATGGCAAGTAGTATTTTCTGGGAAGGCTAAATAAATATTTAAAATGGCCAAGTGCATATAAGATATGACGCCGATCGATTTTTTCGACGGCGACTAGTTGATTTTTGCCCTTCGAATGCTGCGGCCAGTCGACTTAAAATTACTTGTTTTGGGGAATTCGGCGGCTTAGAAAAAATTAAAACCCAGCCACTGCTTGTACCTTGTTCGCATTCTAATTTAAATTCCAATTATATTCCGGAAAACAAATTACCGTTCGCATTACAAAATTTGATGAGAAGTGGAATTTAAAAATTTAGAAAGAGAAAAAATTTTTGTTGTTGAAAATTTTGACTTTTTATCTCACTTTTTATCAATTTTATTTGGTTTTTTTTTTTTCATTTTACTCGAATTTGACAAAAAAAATTGTTGCCAACTATAATAAAATTTCAAAAAGTGAGTGAAAGTAACTATAAATATAGAATTTTAACCCTGACAAACTAGAATATGAAAGTGGAATATACATATTCCGGAATATATTTTTATATGAAAAATCCAGTTCATTTTCCTGAAATATTCCGGAAAACAGCATATTCCACTAATGCGAAGACCATATTAGAGATAAAAGCATTTAAAAATTCTAAAATACTTTTTAAGCTCAAAAAGTTTAGTGGCATAAAATTATTTCAAAATGACTAGATTTATGGCAACACTGATTGCAGATGATTTCTACTATATTTTAAGCTGTAAACACAATTCCGGTTATTAGCGACAATAATGTATGAAAAAACAGCAGCGTGGCTTAAATCATGTTTTCTTTTTGTTGCCCGAAAAGTTTAACCTAAAATAACTTTTTCAAATATGCCTGAAAAATTTCATGTTTATTAGTACTTCTTCTGAAATGGAATTGTAATAAACATAGTCCTCCTGCATTTTATTAGTGTAATTTAATGTCAAAAATAAATTACACTAACAAACTACAAATTACATTAAGAAAAATTTTTTTCTCATTTCATCTAACCACTTGGTTAGGGTTCAGTTTCATCAAAAATTGAATCGAATAATCTAGTTATAAAAACCATCCACTAGAGGGACATCAGTTAATTCAATACAATTAGAAAGAGAACACAATATAAATTATCATTGTTTATTTTATTCTTTTCTTTTTATTTTCATGACATTATTAAATTTGTCAGAAAAGAAATAAAAATTTTCAAAAATTATTTGATGAAACATAATAAATTTAAATGAAAATTTTTAATTTTTTTTCACATCGATTTGGAAAAAAATTATTTTTTTTTTGCATTAAATAAAAAATTGTATAATTTTTCTTTTCGCGGATATGAAAAAAAAAAATTAGTGCTAAGTGCACAAAATTGTGAACGAAAAATAGAAAATTGTGGTTAAAAAATAAAAATATAATCGCCACGCGTATTTTTTTTTAAATAAAAGTTTTGGAAAAATATTTGAAAATAAAAAAGATTTGTGCAAAAAAAAAAACTTGTTCGTTCCCGGGTTTTTTTTTGAAGTATTCTTTTTTCTTTTTTCTTTGCCTTTTTTTTGACAATAATCGTTCGAATTTTGACAATAAGCGTTTGAATTTTGTTTTATTTTTTGACAATAATCGTTCGGTTTTTGACATTTACATTTTTTTCACTCTCAATCACAATGCCTCTAAAGAAGTTTCACTTCAAAAAAAAAAAACAAAAGAAGGAAACATCAACATATAAATCAACGAAATAAAGTAGCAGAAGCAACCAACATACATCAAACAACATTTTTGAAGATCTAAGCAGCAAGTAGCATTTTAAAATAAATAAATTTAATTATAATTGTTTGATTGCAAATATTTTTATAAAAATATCATTTGAATTTCAGAAAATATTTTCCATCAGATATTAAATTAAATAATTAAAAATCCTTTCAAAAGAAAAAAAAAAAATTTTAAAAATGCAAATGAAACCTTTTTCTTTTGGAAAATATTTTACAAATTCAAAACTATATATACATTAATTATATAATTCTAAATTACACTATAATAATTTTGAATTTTGGGTTTTTGATTTCGAAATTTTTTTCTCTATAAATACAAATTATGAATCAAATGAAACTAATTTAATCATGATAAATCACTGAACACTCAATGCAGATTGAAAAATTTTTTTTTTCTTCTGAATACAAAGTTTAGACAAACTTTTTTTTTAATTTTTAATTGGTATTTACAAGGTGAAATTTCTATAAAATTAATTTTTTTTTGTTGAATATTTGAAATCTTTTTTAACTATAAGGTGAAATTCCTACAAATTTTTGAAAAATTTATGAACATTTACATTTTATTTACCACAAGGTGAAATTCCTACAAATTTTTGAAAAATTTATGAACATTTACATTTTATTTACTACAAGGTGAAATTCCTACAAATTTTTGAAAAATTTATGAACATTTACAAATTTTATTTACTACAAGGTTAAATTCCAACAAATTTTTGGAAAATTTACGAATACTTACAAATTTTATTTACTACAAGGTGAAATCCCTTCAAATTTTCGAAAAATTTATGAACATTCACGAAATTTATTTACTACAAGCTAAAATTCCTTTAAATTATGTTTTGTTAGGTGAATATTTGAAAATTTTATTTTGATAAAAGGTGGAATTACTACAAATTTTTGAAAAATTAGGAACATTTACAAAATTTATTTATTACAAGGTGAGATTCCTATAAATTATAGTACATATACTTTCAACACTTTCGATCAAAGTGAAACGTATTAGGGAAATACAACGAAATGATTCGAGGAACAAAACATTTTTATTTTAGCAGAGTTGTTTGCAGTTTCCACAACTGATAGTAGGCACAACTTTCTTCAGTAAATCCTTACATAGATAAATAAAAAAAAAAAAAAAAAACAAGTTGACTACTTCTCATGGAAAAAGTTTCAGTTGATATAAAGGAGTATAGAAATAATTTTATTAGAGCTACAAAAAGGATTCTTAAGGAAGATAAACCTAAGAATTTAGATACGTTAGCTGAAATTAAAACAGATATAACTTTATCTTACAACCAATACGTAAATTCAATACTGGAAGCTTGTATTGAATTTGATGGTAAAGATATTACATCTCTAACAAAAGATTGCCTCAGCTGTTACAATAAATTAAAGTTAAGTTTCAAAAATTTAAATTGCTTAGAAGTATTACCTTCCGAATTTTTAAAAAGAATAGACATCAATCTAAATAACGAGTTATTAGACAACGATATTTTCGAAGATTCGATCGATATGGCAGCTTTATCTAATGTAGAGTTCTTACGACTTGCAGGCTCACAAATTAATAAAAATTACAGTGGCGAACCTTTATCTTTAAAATCTTTCATAGACTCAATCAATTTATTAAACGATCTAGCAACGACCGCAGATTTACAACGCGTATTAACTTATTTCTTACTGTCAAAATTAGATGGCACAGCCAGAGAAGCAATAGCTGAAGCCTCTAACACAGTTGAGTTAATTATAGCGGATTTGCAAAACGCAATCAAACCGGAAAGTTCTAAAGTAATCGAGGGAAAAATTAAAGCGCTTCGTACCGATCGTACTACGTTACAAAATTTCGCGGATAAAACGAATGAATTGGCAGAAGCTTTCAGGAGAGCATTAGTTTTAGAAGGTATTCCTCCCCCAAAAGCAAATGAAATTACTATAGAAAAAACAGTGGAAATTTGTCGAAATAATTCAAGAACAGATCTTACTAAAGCTGTTCTGTCGTCAACTAAATTTAGTAATCACAAAGAAGTAGTAGCAAAATTTTTAATCGAAATTGACTTGCAAGCACAAGAGAAGCAAGTGCTTTCATTTCGTTCTAATCCTAATAGAAATAATTCAAATCGTTTTAATAATAACTTCCTACGTACAAATAATAATTTTAGAGGAAACACAAGAGGGCAAAACAATTTTTACAACCAAAATCGGGGGCAGTTCAATAACTATCAACAAAACCGCTCTTTTAATAATAATAATTATCGATACCAAAATAATCCGAATAATCGTGGTAATAACAATAATTATCGAGGTAATAATAATCAGCGGGATAACAATAGAAATTATAACGTTAGGTACGCGGGAAACTTCCAAGCCCCCCAGAATGGGCTGGGGGACCGGGAACGAGAACAGGAACAAGAATACGCCCAACCAGAATAGATAAAAATAAAACCTTTTCAAATTTTAAAATTCAGTCGCACTTGGTTGCAAAAAATGTTTTCAATATAAATCCAAATTTTTCAGATTTTATTATTTTATCGTCAAACTTAAATCAAAAAGGATCCACATTCTTGGTAGATACCCAAGCGGACATCTCTCTAATTAAAATTTCATCTATTAATTCGAAATTCAATTTTAAAATTAATTCTCAAAATATAATTAATATTACGGGCATAACCCAAAATTTGGTCAAAAGTTTAGGAACAATTTCAGTAGAATTTTTTATTCAAAACGTAATAATTTCTTGTTCTCTTCATGTCGTCCCGGACGAGTTTAACATCCCTTCAGATGGAATCCTCGGAAAGGACTTCATAAAGTTTTTCAAATGCCAAATTAATTATAATTCAATGAAACTCACATTAAATTTAGGACATTCGTCAATTTCGTTACCAATTTTAGAAAATCCTACAGAAAATGCCATCGTTTTGCCAGCTCGTTGCGAAGTTATTCGAACTTTTTCACTACCAACCGCTGATTCTTGCGTAGTTTTAGATCAAGAAATAGGGCCTGATATTTTTATACCTCGTACCATAGTAGCTTCAAAACAACCTTTACTTAAAATTTTAAACCTTTCTAATCACATTAAAGTAATATCTAAAAATATAGTTTTGAAAACGGAACCCTTAGAAAATTTCAACATTCTAAAATTAAATCAATCAAAAGTCAACGCAAATAGTACAAACAGAATTAGGGAACTTTTAAAAATTATTTCTACAAAAACAAAACCTACTTATCAGGAAAAACTTATAAAATTATGCGAAGAGTTTTCAAACATTTTTCATATAGAGGGAGATAAAATGTCTACGAATAATTTTTATAAACAAGATCTACGAATAAATGACAATAATCCAGTATACATTAAAAATTACAGATTACCCTATACTCAAAAAGAAGAAATCAATAACCAGGTAAATAATCTTCTAAAAAACGACTTAATTGAGCCCAGCCAATCGAACTATAATAGTCCAATTATTTTAGTTCCGAAAGAAGGCTCAGAGAAAAAATGGCACTTGTGTATCGACTATAGATTAGTTAATAAAAAACTAATTGCCGACAAGTACCCTTTGCCAAGAATAGAAGATATTCTAGACAATTTAGGTAGATCTAAATTTTTTTCAGTTCTCGATCTTTATTCAGGTTTCCACCAAGTACCTTTAAATGAAAATTCTCGCGACATTACTTCATTCAGTACAGAAAAAGGCTCTTTCAGATGGAAAGTTTTACCCTTCGGTTTAAATGTTTCACCGAACTCATTCTCTCGTATGATGGCGTTAGCTTTTTCAGGGTTATCACCTTTACAATGTTTCCTTTATATAGATGATATTATTTGCGTAGGTTGTTCGGTAGATCATCATTTAAAAAACTTAAAAGATATTTTTTCAATTTGTCAAAAATTTAACTTAAAACTTAATCCCGATAAATGTTCTTTTTTCAAATCAGAGGTCACTTATCTTGGATATAAGTGTACCGACAAGGGAATTTACCCTGATAGTTCAAAATTCGATTGTATCAAAAATTATCCAATTCCTAAAGATAAAGAAGCTACAAAGAGATTCGTGGCATTTATGAACTACTACAGAAAATTTATTCCAAATTTCGCTTCATTAGCTAAACCTCTCAATAATATAACGAAACTTAAAGTTAACTTTTTATGGTCAGAAGACTGCCAAAATTCATTCAACATTTTAAAAAATTGCCTCTTAAATCCTCCTATTTTACACTATCCAGACTTTTCCAAACAGTTCGTCATTACTGTCGATGCTTCGAAACTTGGAGTTGGTGCCACCCTTAGTCAAGAAGTCGACGGAAACGACTTACATATATCTTATGCTTCGAGAAGTTTGACGAAAGGGGAACTAAATAAGTCGACAATTGAAAAAGAATTAGCAGCAATACATTTCGCAGTCTTACATTATCGTCCGGACGTTTACGGGACTAATTTCAGAATTAGATCAGATCATAAACCTCTTATTTATTTATTTTCACTGAAAAATCCATCATCCAAATTAACAAGAATGAGACTAGACTTAGAAGAATATAAATTTACAATAGAATACATCAAAGGTAAAAATAATGTAGTAGCCGACGCTCTCTCGCGAATTTCAATAGACGAATTAAAACTTTTAGGAACTGAAAATCATCGTTCATGTAATTACTAGATCAAAATCAAGAAATTTAGATAAAGTTGCTAATATTGAATCAAAATCGGAAAATTTAAAAGTAAATAATGAAAATGTAGGGAAAATATGCGTATACGAAGATAAATTTAATTACAAAGTACCTCAGATGATATTTAGTGAAATGAATAGTTGTAAAATCTATAGAAAAAGAAAATTACTGTACAAAGTAGAGATATCAGATATTTATAATACTTTGACTCTAGCGTCAACAGTAAAAAGAATTTTAAAACAAGAAACAATTTTAGGATTGTTTTTACAACAAATCGAAAACGAATTAAGCAAAATAAAAATTAGTAAGATACAATTAAATAACGATGATACAATATTCAAACTTTTTACAATTGAAAGCTTTATAGAAGTTTCTAAGAAAATTTTAAAGAATTTAGAGATCTGTATAGTAACTAGACCTAAAGTAATTAATAACATTATAGAAAAAAATGAACTTTTAAAACGCTATCATAATGACCCGATTTTCGGCGGGCATGCAGGCCAAAAGCGCTTATATGCAAAATTAAGATCCAACTTTTATTGGAAACATATGAAAAAAGATGTTGCAACCTACGTCAGAGGCTGCGTAAAATGTAAATTAAACAAAGCTAAAATAAAAAATGTTGAACCCCTGGTAATAACCAAAACACCACAAAAGCCTTTTGACACAATTGTAATAGATACAATTGGACCTTTCCCGAAGACTGATCTAGGAAATCAGTACGGAATAACTTTAATGTGTGATCTCACTAAATATTTAGTCACAATACCAGTAGGAAACAAAGAAGCCAATACTATAGCGAACGCTATTTTTGAGCATTTTGTCCTCATTTACGGCCCAATGCGGAAAATTCTATCCGATTGTGGTACAGAGTACGTTAATAGTATTACGGCTGAACTGTTCAAACTGTTAGATATAGATCATAAAGCTTCAACGCCTTACCATCATCAAACAGTTGGTACTATAGAACGCAATCACCGGGTTCTAAATGAATATCTAAGAGCATATGTTAACAGCAATCATACAAATTGGGATGAGTATTTAAAATTTTTCACTTACAATTATATCGTCACTCCAAATGTAAATTTTAATCTAAAATATTCACCTTACGAATTAATTTTCGGAAAACAACCTAATATTCATGAGTTTTTACTAGACAATAAATCGTCACCAATTTACAATTTTGATTCATATGCTAAAAAAGTAGAAGCCCAATTAAAAAATTCACATAAGGTAGTACAAAAATTCCTTGAAATTCAAAAATCAAAACAAAAAATTCATTACGATTCGAATTCAAAACCCCAAATTTTTAATGTAAATGATTTAGTATTATTAAGGGAAGAAAGTAGAAAAAAATTAGACCCTCTTTATTCAGGGCCCTATAAAATAATTAAAACAGATGTATCTAATATTACTTATATAAATAATAAAAATAAGAAATGTTCTGTACATAAAAACCGGGTAATTAAATATATCAATTAACTTATAAGAAAAAAAAAAAATATATTAAATTGAAATGTAAAATATATTAAAATTAATTTTTATTAAAAAGGAAGGTACCATCCAATTAAGTTACTCTAGCACTTATTAACTTTATTAATCAATACTAGTTACCTAGTTAAATAATTTCAAAAAAAAAAAAAAAATAAATAAATAAATAAAATTAATTTTAGTTCCAATTAACTGAATGTATTGGTATTCTCAGTTAAGTTTGACTATTGATTTCAGTGTAGTCTCTGGATAACAACAATACTGAAATCGAAACTGGAATCAATAGTGAAACTTAACTTCTAAAGGAAGGAGGTGTAGTGCCTCCTTATCCTATTCAATATATTATGTGCTATTCTATTCAAAATAGTATATACTTACCGTTAGGTCTAAACTTAATATTTTATCATAGTATTAGTTTTAAGGTAATAGAATTACAGCCATAGAAACTGGCCTGTATTCAGTATTAAAGTAGGAGTCAAACAGTAAAGAATTATCTAAAGAATTTATAAATTAAATTAATGAATAAAATTAATATTAAAATGAAAACCAGTCTTTCAATTAAATAAAATACCTTACAATACCTTTCCAAAGCCGCTTTCGTATGTGAAATCGGTCCAGTACTTTCGGATTGGCGGCATTTTATATAAAACCAGTTTTGAAGTTTTTTGGTTCGATTTTTGCTCAGTTTTAGTGTTGTTTTTATTGTATATATTTTCGAGAACTGTTTTAAACAGACTCCCCTTCCATTTCACTTTCATAAACATTGTCATATAGTCTTTGAAATTCTTTTTTTTAATGTTTCTTCCACATCAATTTCATTTTCTTTCCAATTTTCTTTTCCAAACTTATAACCTAAACTTTTTGCTATTGTAATTTGTTTTTTCAGTATTTAATCTTATCTGATTTTACAATAATTTCTGAAAGGCATATAGCAAGTTCTATAAAATCGAGTATATCGAACAGGGCTGGACTGGGAATAAATTTAGGACCGGGAAATTCAAATTTTCTTTGTAAAAAAATTTTCTCACGCTTAAAAAAAAAATTAAAAGAAAAAATTATAATTTTAGACAACAGATTTTAGTACCGCCCACCAGGAAACTTCTTCTAGCTTGTTAGGCCAGTCCAGCTCTGTCTCCGAATCATTCAAAATCTCACTCTCGAGTTGTTTTGAGTCGCTTTTACGTTTAATAGTAGTAGATAATTATTTTAAATTATTCGAACGTTTTATCCGTTCATTCACGTTCCAACATGCATTTCCTAAAAACATGTCCTCATAAATTTTGGTTTTTCAGTCATTTTTGTTATGGATTCGTTCTTTAAAATTGAATTTTTGAATAATAACTACTTTTTTTTTTGTAATTTTTTTAATTTGGCATTTATTTATTATTCAAAATGGCTGCAAACTTGTTGAACAAACATAATTTCTAATACCACTTTCTACCACTTTCAAGAATAAAAATCCAATTTTTGCAAAAAACGCGTTTTTGTCAGGTTGCTACAGTCATATCCTATCTTAATGATATTATATGAGTGAAGAGTGTCACTTTCAAAGGGCGCACTACAACTTTATTTGACATTAATATGATGCATGTGAGAGGTATACATTTGCAATTTTTTTTTTTTTTTTGGTATTTGTCTGTATTGAAATATTGTGAGTGTGAGTGATATTATTTTTGTTTATAGTATTACGCAGTTCAAAATGAAGAATGTAAATACAATATAGAGCAATGTAAATACAATTTACATCACAAAGAAATGTAAATACAATTTACATTCCTCTATAATTGCATGTGTATTGATGCATGTAATGGACCATTTACCGAGCTAAATTTGCGAATGTAAATACAACTTACCGAAGCCATGCGCATTAAAATTATTTTTGAACTGAAAGTAAATCGTTAATTTTTTAGGTCTATATATTTTTAATTTATTTTCTTGAGATTCATAGTCCGACCATAGAATTTAAAAACCCGTACGTTTTTTTAATTTAAAAATTCTCCTTAAACTTTTTTCTTTTTTGATAATAATAAAAATAAAAAAAATAAAAAAAAATTAAAAAATTTAATTGAAAAACTTTAAAAACACCATTTGAATTTTATAAGTCGCTTTATAATTTATATGCGTCAGACCTGTTATTTGAATTGATTTCGCCACAAATGACATAGCATTACCCAAATTGATATGTGACAACAGTCATTATAGAATTGAATGGTAAACTCTTGGAAAATTTAAACTCATTGTACGTTCATATTATTATTATTTCGATGAATAAATATAGCTTCTTTAACTATTCTTTTTAGTAGATTAGATTCAGATTGAAGTAATTTAATATTATCCCATCTATCTCATGATCTAAAGTAAGAGAATGGTGGCAAATGCCACTGTGATTCGTGTTGCCACGTTTTTCGTTACTTTTGTGCTGAGATATTCTAGTTTTTAGATACTGCGATGTCTCATCAATATAAACCTTATCACAATTCTTACAATTAACTTTATAAACGACGTTTGATCTTAATTGTTCGTTAGTTTTATCTTTCAATCTGGAGAAAAGTTTATCTAATTTGTTATCAGGTTTAGCTACGTATCTAATGTTTAATGAATTAATTATAAATTTTATTTTTGGTGGAGGGTTTATGTTAGCGTAATTTAACGGTACACGGAAAGAAAAAAAACGTTTATCGCCCGTTTGCAGCAAAACAAATGGGTTTACTCTAAAAAAAAACAGTCATTGCAAAAATTTGAGTTTCTTAAAACAAGAAAAATATATTTGCACGAAACAAGTCGGACTTGACATCAAACACTTTTTATTTAGTTCAAATCAGTTTTCAAATACGTTTAACGCAAACGTTTGGAAAGTTTAGAGTAAATTTTAAAAAACTCATTGCAAACAACATTTGTTTTAATTACAACTTAAGTTAATTGGACCCAAAAGAAATATGTATATATGTTATTTTAAAGTTTTTAAAGCAAATAAATCTATTTTGAATTGAAATTGACAGAAATTTAAACATTTATCTTAAACAAAAAGCGTTTAGAGCTATGTAAAATTGAAATACTTCGTTTTGGAACTAACAATATAATTTTGGGGCTAATAAAAGATGGTGTACTGCATTTGTCACAAGTTAAAAACTTTTATTGTAATTTATTTATTTTTACTTTATCAAAAGTTTTCTTTTACAGTAAAATAAATAATTTTTGTAGTGAAATTCAATAAAATTAAAATGTTTATCTCAAAAACAAAACCAAAATTTTTTCGGAAAAAACAAAAACCAAAATTTTTTTGCTCTGTACAGGATTTGAACCTGCGTCCTTAGCATTACAAATCGCCAATTTATATTTTCTATTTTATATACTTTTTAAATTTGAATACCGTAGCTGAGTGGTAGTGTTGGCGAATTGCAATGCTAAGGACATAGGTTCGAATCCCAAAGAAGGGGCAAGCATAAAAAAATAATTTAATAAAAAGATTCTAATAAATAAAAAAAATTAAATAAAAAAAAATAATTAAAAAAAAATAATTAAAAAAAAATTACATACAAAAAAATTAAATAAAAAAAAATTTCTTTTGCAGCAAAAGTGCATGAAAAATAAAGTATTGGCTTTAAAAGTAATCTACTTTTAATGCAAAATTTGTTTGTCTTAAACAAATTTCTTTTGAAGGAAACTGCAAAAATTGGTTTGGTTTTGCTGCAAAAGTACTAGGTATTGGCTTTAAAAGAAAGCTACTTTTAATGCAATGGAAACCTTTGTTTGTCATAAAAGAAGACCACAAACGATTTTTGTTTGCTTAATTTTTCGTTCAGGAACAACGTTTTTTTTCTTTCCGTGTAGAGAGTTTGTAATGTGGTTATTATTTTCTGAAAGCTTTAATTTAGTTTTTTCAATTGTGTTAATTATAAAATTGTGTGGATAATTATTAAGTTTCAAAATTGTTCTAAGATCGGAAAATTTTTTTTCGTGAAATGATGAATCTGATAACTTTAATATTCTTTCAAATAAAATTTATACCGAGTTATTTTTATAATTAATAGGAAGGTTGGAATTAAAATTTATTATCTACCTGACAAAGTAGATTTGTGGTTTTTTGACCAGAAGATTCTGTGATTTTTTGACCAGAAGATTCTCGAATAACTAAAACGTCTAAAAATGATATTTTTTATTAGCTTCTGTCTCTACTGTGACTTTGATTCTATTTTCTAGTTTGTTAAACAATTCTAGAACGTATTGAACTTTTTCTGTGGGTAAACATATTAAAGAATCGTCTACATATCTAAAGAAAAATAAAATATTTATTTTATCTTAATGTCTTAATTTTTGGCAATATTATGTCTTCTAAATGTTCAAGTACCAAATTAGCTATAACTGGAGAGACAGGGGAACCCATAGGTGATCCGACAATTTGCTTGTAATGATGAAAAATAGCAATTATTGAGTATTATTTGTAAGCCGGTTAAAAATTGTTGTTTTGGGACATCTGTATATTTTTCTATGTTGGACCATTTTTCTTCTATAATTTTAAGTACAATTGTATTTGGTATATTGGAAAAAAGACTTATAACATCGAAGGAAACTATAGAATAATTTGGAATAGAAACATTTTTTATCTTGTTAACGAACTAAAATGAATTTTTGGCTGTACTTCCAAATAGGGAGCGTGAGCTTTCGGGATGACGTCATCACCAAGGGGTACTATCGGCCATGGGGACTCAGGATATATATGTCATTGTACCCGCAAATGCCATCTAGTGACCGAAAAACGCAACTGAAATTTTTCTGAAAAAACAGGTATTTTGCAATTTTCTCGGTAACGGTAGATCCTAGAACTATAATTTTTTTTTTAAATGTAGGATTCGGTTGGGAAGGCTAATTTGTTTGCAAAACTTTTTAGTCAAAACTCAACACTCGCAGCTTCAGCTCAAGATCCACTTGTATTGCCTCCAGTAAACTCTTCTTTTGGAAGAGTTTACTTTAGGCAACGTGCTCTTTTAAAAGTTCTCAAAATTTTGAATATGAAAAAGTCAACTGACCCTGATGGTATTCTGGCTGTGGTCCTAACACATACTGCCTCTGTTCTAGCTAAACTTCTGCGCAACCTTTTCTATCTTTCATATTCACTTGGGATTTAACCGACCAAGTGAAAAGTTGTGCATGTTCAGCCTATTGCCAAAAAAAGGCGATAAATGCGATCCCTCTAACTACAGGCCTATTGCGCTTACTTCTATTCTCTCCAAAGTAATGAAATCCCTTATTAACAATAAAGTTAAAAAATACCTCGAATGCATCAAATTGCTTAGTGACCAGCAATATGGTTTTCGTACGAATAGATCGACTGGTGACCTGATGACTATTTATCCCACAAGCTCAAAGCCAGTCTTCTTGTTTTAGATATAGCTAAGGCTTTTGATCGAGTGTGGCACTCGGCCCTGATTTCTAAAGTTAAATCAATGGGTCTAGGATCAGCCTTTGTCAATTGGATCAGCAACTTTCTCTCTGGCTGTTCTATTCGTGCTGTTGTGGATGGGTACCAGTCACATATTTTTAACATTAACTCCGGTGTACCCCCAGAGTGTGTTCTCTACGCAACCCTCTTTTTAATTTTCATTAATGATCTTTTACAATCAGCACTCAATCCCATCCACAGCTTCGCCGATGACAGTAACTTGGTGGCATGCTACGATTTTATTAATAGGAATGCTGTTACTACGAAACGCAATTTTCTACAAAGTACCATAAATCACGACCTTTCCCAAATTTCACAATGGGGTCTTCTCAACAGAGTTGAGTTCAACGCATCCAAAACTCAATGCTGCCTAATTTCTAGAAAGCTGTCAACTTTTGATATCAATTTTCTTTTCAAGGCTAAAGTATTGGCAAATCTGGAAACCTTGACATTTTACATTCGAAAATAACCAGCGATCTGAGCTGGAAAGTTCATATTTTCAAAACGGCTAAAAAACCAGCTAAATGTCTAGGTTTTCTAAAAAGATGTAAACAATACTTTTCGCCCCTGATCTCTTAAACATTTATAAATCCTACATACGACCGAAATTAGAATATAATTCACATATCTATATCTTTTTTTCTAAAAATAAATATATGTATAAACTTCAATATGTTAATTAACATATTTTCTAACTCTTAAAATTAATAGTAGATTACAATACATGTTAAGAAAATTTGTTATTCTTGCGAGTTGTGTATACACACAAACACATAGACACGAGTCATGTTTATATCACGAGACCGAAGGTCGAGTGATATAATATTGACCAGTGTCTATGTGTTTGTGTGCATACACAACGAGCTGTATAACAAATTTGATTAACATGTATTGTATACTGCTTTAATGTGCATGGGAGAGGGAGTTGAAAACAATACATTTACAATGAAAAAAATAAACAAAAAAGTTCAAAATTTAATTAATACGGAAGTAAATTTATTTCTCGAAATGATTTCAAACCGGATGATTTAAGATCAGCTAATTCCTAAAATATTAAAAAAAAAATTAGTAATTTTTCCAACAAAAATTATTCATTTTCTTTTTTGCAAAAAAAAAAATCGAATAATTTTTTTTAGAAAAATTACTAATTTTTTTTTTATTATTTTAGGAACTAATGGTCTTCTTAAATTTTATTTAATTTTATTTTTAATTATTAAAAAAAATAATAATAATTTTATAATTATTTTTTTTTATAATTAAAAATAAAATCAAATAATAATTATATAATTAAAATTTATATTTACAATAAATAATCTCCTTGTTGCTGCCATTTTCCTCGTTTGTTGATAAAAGAAAAAAAAATTCTTGACATTTGACAGACAGCAAACTTTATAATAACAACAAAGATATTTTCAGGGTTACCATTGTTCTATTTTTATTCATTTTGTTAATTTGAATAAAAATAAGTGCAATTTTTGAAGTGTGGTTTAAATTTTTGTACTAAAATCCAACCACACTCGTTTAAAAATTTAGTAGTAGAGGTTCGAAGATCCTTTAAAAATAGTAGATTGAAACACATGTTAAGAAAATTCATCGACTGATCGACTGGCCGCTTTTTAGAAAAAAAAAAAAATAGCCGCGTATTTTTTTATTGGTTCTTTTTTTTTTTTTTTGTTTGCTCAGAGGTAAAATATAGATTAGCTCAGAGGGAAAATATAGATTTTTAGCATTATAAACTAAGCTTTATTTGACATTGATATGATGGATGTGAGAGGTATACATTTGCAATTTTTTTTTTTTTTTTTGGTATTTGTCTGTATTGAAATATTGTGAGTGTGAGTGATATTATTTTTGTTTATAGTATTACGCAGTTCAAAATGAAGAATGTAAATACAATATAGAGCAATGTAAATACAATTTACATCACAGGGAAATGTAAATACAATTTACATTCCTCTATAATTGCATGTGTATTGATGCATGTAATGGACCATTTACCGAGCTAAATTTGCGAATGTAAATACAACTTACCGAAGCCCTGCGCATATATTACATATATATTACATATATTACATATATAATATATATTTTTCTACATTTACATGCAATACTTATATAATTTTATCAATTACATAAAATTGAGATCCTTAAGACTTTCTTTTTATATACCTTATAGACTAATAAAAAATATTACATACGTTATATTTTCTTTGTACAAATTATTACCTATCTTGAGTACCTGGACAAAGTTCAGAGAAGGGCTATTAGATTGATCAACGATCACCAAACCACCAGCTCTTTAACATCACTCAATCACTGTCGCAATGTAGGCTCACTTTCAATTTTCTATAAGTACCTTGTTGGAACGGAAACGTGTTCCCTGGAAGTAAAGGCCCTACTTCCTCCACTTCAAGTATGTTTACGCCAAACACATACCGCTTCAACGTCACACCCATATTTTGTCAAAATTCCCAGATGGTATAGAACGAGCTTCGGAGATTCGTTTTCAATTCGCACCTCGAGAATGTGGAATGCTCTCCTTTCAAAATTGTTCTCTACAGCTGGCGGACGTTTGATTTACGACTTGCGCCCCTTTAAGAAGAGTGTAAATGATTACCTACTGACTGTCCCTCTTTTTAATCCTGTCTAAACTTCCTGTCCCGATTATCAAATCCATACTTCTTTAAGTATAAAAGTGATTTGGTGATTTTGTAACTTTAATAAAAAAATATAAAAATTTGGAATAAAAAAAAATGAAATTCCTTTTAATTTTGATAAACAATCTTTAATTAATTATGTTATTATTTATAGAACTTCTTTGGATTCTGCAGCATTTCGTATAGTTGGATTATTGTAATTCTGTTAGTACCTTTCAAAGGCTTCCACTTCACGAGATTGAAAATTTGATCAACTGTTAGTGAAACCAAATGTGGCAACTAGGAGCCTCGCTTTATACGTGACTCCTATAAAAAAGGCATTCACTTTTGATCAACTTTTGGTCAGTGATTATTTCAAACTTGTATTGTTCGAATGTTTCATTTCTAAATGAAAGTATTTTCATTTGAAACGATCTCTTTCATTAATTTCATTCTATTTTGTTCGAAATAATCGAAACTTTCGAATTTTAGTTGGAAGGAACTATTTCATTTCAAATTTGTTGTAATCGGCTGTTCATTTCAATCCAGTGAATCACAACAAAATTTTTGAGATTCATTCTAAAAAAAGGCCGCTTCAAAAAAACATCTAATAAAATTTTAATGAAAAAATAAAAAAGTATTTTTTAAGAATTTTTAGAAATAATTTTTTGTTATTAAAATTAGTTAAAAATTATTCACATAGTAAGAAAAAATTATGATAGACAGTAGATATTGAAAACAAAACATCGATTTAGCATATTTATTGTTAATGGACGACTTTAAATCCATACAAGCTCTAACAGATTCTGCGTTGAGCGAACATCTATTAGCCGTCACGAGATCAACGCCGCCTGAAAATTCTCGTTCAATATCCGATGATGAAGGTTGGACTGTTAAGAAATCACCAGCCATTAAACTTAAAATCGGATAAGCTGACTCATTTTGTCACCACCATTTCAAAACGCCATCAGTGCTTTCAAGTGTTGTTAAATAATTTTTAAATTCATTTTTATACGGTTTGTTTATTTTGGCACGTTTTGGCATCAAGCTGAGATAATCCTCTTCTTGACTAGTGTCATCGTCACTTATGTCAATGTCAATATTATCAATATTAGTCTGCCCATTTCTCCTGTATTCTTTGTAATAATCCACAAAATTTTTTTTTAAAATTTTTTATTTCCCATTCTTTATATCCATAAACATTAAAATATTGTAATTTTAGATTTGGGTCCAAAACTGTCGTCATGAAAGGAATTTCGCAATCAACCAGATGGCTAATACTTTAGCAATTTTATAATTCCAGCTCTGGTTGCCTTTTTCCATATTTCAGAGCTCTATGATTCAAATTTAGTCAGAGATTTTAATAAAAAATCAAACGTTGGAATATACTGCGATATATTCGGTTTGGTATCAACACAAACTCGTTTTGTCGCACTATCAAATTTTTCCAACAGTTTGCCCAAACTTAATAAAACTTCCCACTCTTTTTCGAAAATTAATAAATTATTTAGCTCTGAGATTGTTGAGCAGATGGAAATTAATGGAAATTTTAGGATTTGTGCTCGTTCTATCATTTTGTAGGTGGAATTCTATCTGGTTTTAACATCTATGATTGGTGTCAATAGTTTTACATTTTGGAGAGCACAAGTATCAGAAAATTTTTTTCTTAGAACATGCTGGCTGATTGGCAATTCACAGATCGAGAGAAAGAATGTTTTTTGAAACTTTTTATACACGTTCAGAACACGGAAATGGAATTGCATGTCTGTTTTTTAGATGTAGTTCAAAAGCAAAGTGTAAATATACTGACTCGGTATAATCTAATATATAAAGCAGAAGTTGTCCCTTTGTCTCTTTGTTTGTTCCGAATAGGCTCCTAAACCGCTCAACCGATCGTTTTAAAACTTACACCATGTCTTTGTGTCAGGTCGGGGGTCGTTATAGGCTATTTTAAAATTTGATTGGCCTCCTACCCAGAGAACTCCCCCGGGGGCGGTCTTCAAAAGTTCGTCCGATTCCATTGAAATTTGGTATGTAAAAAGAAGAACTGTTTGCACACAAATTTAATAACAAAAATTTTGTTGACCTCCTACCCAGCGACCTCCCATGGGGCCGGACTTGAAAAGTTCGTCCGATTTCATTCAAATTTGGTATGTAAAAAGAAGAACTGATTACACACAAATTTCTTAACAAAAAATTTGTTGACCTCACAGGGAGGACTTCAAAAGTTTGTCCGATTTCATTTAAATTTGGTACATAAAAACGATTAAACCCACGAATTTCGTAACAAAAAATTTGGCTCCCTCTTTTTAGGGGACCTCTTCGAATATATAGAAATCAATTTCTTTATTACTAAAATTTACAAAATATTAAAAACTAAACCACGCAACCGATTGTTTCGAAATTTACACCGTGTCTTTGTCTCGGAGTCGTTTTAGGCTATTTTAAAATTTGAATGGCACCCTAACCAGAAACCCCTCCCGAGGAGGACTGCCAAAGTTCTTCCAATTTCATTCAAATTTGATTCATAAAAAGAGGAAATGGATAAAAACACAAATTTGGTTTGTTTTGGAAACCTGTTTAAGGGAAGGATATCATTCGATTTCGTACAATTTAAGTGTCGAATAAGTAGAAATGATAAATATTATTAATTCTTCTTAGATTTTCCCAAATTTATAAAATAATAGCTCCTATAATTGTTCATCAATCTGATGAACAATTATACTTAATTTCACTTAAAACGTGTGTTCCAAAATTATAATATACATTTAGTACCTAGATAAGTATTTATATTAAATTTCTAGATTTGCTTGGAGCAGCATGTTAAATTTTTTATAAAATACCAAATTCAGAACATACCTACAAAAAGAAAAACAAAAATTTGTAAGACATAGGTAAACCAGAAATAAAAATAAAATAAAATAAATAAAATAAAATAAGAAAAAAAATACTTACATACCTGTTATCCTTGCGAAAATCAATTTCTTCTTTATCTTGTCTTTGTTGCACTTTATATTTTAATTTCAATTTTTAATTTTTAATGCACAAATTTTTTTTTTCAATTTAATTTTCAATTTAAATTTATTTTTAATTTTTATTAATTATATTTTTTAGAAAAAAGAGTTTATTTATTTATTTCGTCAGGTTGGTTTTTTTTTTTGTTGTTTTTTTTTCTTTTTTCTTATATTTCTTTTGTTCCTAATAAATTATGAAAAATTTTTCACAATTTATATTTTCCTTTAATTTTTTTTGGAATTTAATTTCCAGTTTATTTTTTAATTTTTAATTTTGCTATTTTAATTTAAAATTTTTTTGAATTTAATTTTCAGTTTGTTTTTATTTTAATTTTTTGTATTTACTTTAAACCGACGCGGTCATAGATTTTCAGCGACCGCAAACGACGCAGCGAAGTTTTTTGGCCTACTTAGCAGCAGCGACAAATTTTTTGGGTGAAAGCGATCGCTAGCAGTGATAAAAGTTCAAAAAAAACACAAACATTTTTAATGAAATTATATTTATATCATATAATTTTATTAATAATTATCGGCTAATTTTTTTCTTAGAATGATTTTCTAATTTTTTTTTTAATAGTAAATGGAACATTATATATTTCTCTAGGTGATCGTTCAAGCTCTTCATCAAGGTTAAGATTAGTAGTGGTGATATCAGTGGCGTGCCGTGATATTTTTAAATGGGTGTGCAATATCTAAATACAAACTTATACATACATATGTAATCCCCCTAAAAACTATATTTAAAAAAAAAAAAAAAATAAGTTAAAAAACGTATTATCTTTAATAAAAATATTTTTGTCTCTTCAAACAAAATTATTCCCGAAGCATCGATATTATTATGCACGCATAAATTTTTTCTTCTAATTGTTTTATTCTTGGCTGTTTAATAACCAGCGCTTTCTTTTCCTTATAGGATTTTTTGAAATTATGTATACACAATTTTTTCATGCATTTTGTAACATGGCAATAATAAAAAACATCATAATGAGCAACAAATCTAATGCGCCTTCGCCTTCATTTTTGTAACATTTACATTTGTAAATAAAAAAAAGATTTTTCTCTCAAAAAATTTTAACGCACTCTCTTATGTTAATTCATTTCTTTTAAATCTGATACTGTTGTTCGCTGTGTGATAGCCAGCGCTTTCTTTCTTTAAAACTTATTATATATTTTTAAAAGTATATAACATTTGTTTTATGTATTTTAGCAGCACGATACATAAGAGTTTTAGTTCAGCCTTTAGCGCAATAATTTTAATGCGCTATTATTATTATTATTATTCGAATGTTGTTAACTAGAGAAACCTTTTTGTTTTTTTACACAGATTTTTATTACGTATCTACCTATAAATTTTTGCAGTATTATGTACAATAATATTGATTTGTTACAAAAAGCAAAAATTAAATAAGTATGTAATATTTATAAAGATAAATATTAATTTTTAATTAAAAAAAATAAGTTATTTTTCATTTTTTTTTTTAAGTTTTGGTAGGTGTGCAGTGCGCATTCCCGGCCTTAAGATGCTCGCCACTGGGTGATATATATAATCCTCCTCCTCAAAAACTATTCGGTCATCATTTTCATTTTCAATGTCTGTGAATACAAAATTCAAATTGTTAAAAGCAAGTAAAGAAATAATACGAAATACCTTCAGCTTCACATTTTAAACTCTTCAAAATGTCTTGCACTACTAAATTAGACATGTGCCTCACATCTTACTGTATTTTTTGAGGTGCAGATAATTCCAACTGATTCGTCTTCTAAAAAATTCATGCATGAGTCATTGCTGGAAGCATATTTTTGTGAATCAAAAGTCTGAAATTATTAAGTTATTTGAAGCTTTATTAATAAGGTTATTTGGTTTGGTTTTTGAAGCTCTAAGCCAACAAGTTAAGTTTTGTATACAAACTTTCGTTGTTATAAGAAATTATAAAAAAATACGGTAGAAAAATTTGTAAAATCCTAAATTATTTTCAAAAACCAAGTTACTTCATAAATGTTGAGAGGTCTATTTAATTGTTTTCAGACGCTCTCATAAATTAATTAATATTTGCACGATTTTTCGGTGCATTTTTTTGAAAAAATATTATATACTTTTTTTCATATACTTACGTGTGAAATTCTGGATGTGTTATTTTTTTTAAACGAAGTGATTCTTCAATTAAATCTTGATGGTATTTTCGAACATGAAATAATCATTTCGTGGTTAATCCACCAGATTTTTTTCATCAATTATGTGCCTTAAGAGAAGCGTTTAGTAAAAATTTAATTATATAAAAAGATTAAAAAATTCGTCGTCATTTAATATTTTATCAAGTCTAGAGTTAGTCTTTTTTCATATATACGATATATAGATATTTAGACTTGTACTAACTTGAATTGAAGACGGCTACAAAACACTACTAAAAATTGTACTCAACTTACTTCTCGCAATATTTGCTATTGAAATACGTAAAAAATTTTTCGTCTTCAATTTCGTCTATAATCTGGAAATGATTCCACGCTAAACTTATACCTCTTGGAATCTTCCTTGATCCATTAGAAGTGCTGGCTTCATTGGTATTATCATTATTTGAGCAATCCATTTTTCTATGAAAATATCTCTAAAATGGTTTTATAAACACTAGAATACTAGAATTTAAAACTGCGGCATATGTATTAAAATGCAATAAAAAGATTTCACTTCAATTATAATTTTTGGTGCCAATAATATGAAAATAACTTTTTTTCTTGTATTTATACATCCTTTTTTAGAAACTTATTAATATAATTTTTTTAGACCGTATAATTTTTTTCTACTTTTCAAACATATTGTATAATTCTAACCGCAATAAAAATATGTATATGTATCGAAATACAAGTAAAAAAATTAAAGCAAACAATTCTTAATAAAACCTAAATACCAAGAATATTGTAAGGTGCAATTGTTTTTGAAAATATGGATAAGACATGAAAAGAATAAAAATTATATTTTTTGTTGACGACAATTATAATTTTAGTTTAATTACTCACTAATCAAAGTTTTCCTAACGTATAAAAACATATGAATGAGTCAAAGCAATAAAAACGACGGACTGACACACAAAATTTTACTAAAAATATTTTTATTAAATATGCATGAAAATGCATTATAAAAGTTCTATTTTAAGCATGAAAACATTTTTAAGCAACTACCAAATTTTCTCAAATCAACATTCAAAAAACAAATTGAATGATCTATTAATGAGGGAAATGTTACGAAAGTTTATAGTTAAAAATTTAAATAAAATTAAATAATTATGTTAGCCACTGCAAAAATAGTTCAAGCTTTCTGATTTTTTGGGTCATAAATATCTTCTTCCTTGAAATAATCGATTAACTTAAAATAAATATCACTTACCTTCTTAAGTTAATATTTTTAAGCTTAAAAAATAATTTATTTTTAAATAACTATTTTTAGTTTTGTTTCAAATATTTTTGAAGTTTATACTTCTTTAGCCGCGTTGTATTTTCGAACTTTTGGTAGAGGGTAAAAATCCATTTTCGAATCTAGTTCGAAAAATCATCATCACATTTTTTTCTCAAAAAATTAAAATAAGAATACTTATTTTTTTATTATTTTTAAGAAACCCAAAATCATATGGACAATATGTTTTTGTGGCTAGAACATCAGACTGTAAGTCTGAAGGTGCCTGGTTCGATTCCCAATGACAAGATTTTTGTTGAAATGTTTTAAAGTTTTTTTCATAATATGTAATTAGTTTTTTTTAAGATATTTAAACAAACCAAAATGTTTTTATCAGCCACTAATTTTTAATTTTATATTCTTTGATGCATATTTGAAATGGATCTCATTTTGTGTGCAATATACTTCCCCAAGGCATCATATTGGTCATCGTTTGTAATTTTAGTTTTTTGTAAAGTTTCGGTACAAGCCTTTAAAAATTCTTGCTCTTTTACTTCTAACTTTCTTTTTTTGTTTTTTGTTGATGGAAAAGCATTCGGGATAAATGAAACATCATGATCACCAGACGTAGATGATTGACTATGAGCACCAGATGTAGATGGTTGGCAGTGAAAGAAGATGTTGATGGTTGATTATGAACACCGTCATTTATATTTGTTGTCTAAAAATATAATAAAAACATTATATAATAAAAACATTTTATGTTTGATTAGGTATAATAAAACGATTTTTTATTTTTAGTTTCCAACATCAAAACAACAATGGACTGAAATAGGTAAACAATTTGAAGAAAAGTGGCAAATGCCAAATTGTGGAGGTGCGCTGGACGGAAAACACATAAGAATAATTGCACCTTCAAAAAGTGGAGCAATGTACTACAACTATAAAAATTTTTATAGTATTATATTAATGGCTCTGGTAAATGCGAACTATGAGTTTATTTACATTGATGTAGTTAAAACGGAAGAATTTCAGACGGTGGTGTTTTTGAATATACTGCTTTAAATGAAATCCTAACAAATAATAGTATAAATTTTTCTTCAAATAATGAAAACGTTGAAAGTTTAAATTTTGTCTTAATTAGTGATGAAGCTTTCTCCTTGCAGAAAAATATATTAAAACCCTTTTCGCAAGCAACTTTAAATTATGAAAGAAGAATATTTAATTATCGAATTGCAAGAGCTCGTAATGTAGTAGAAAATACATTTGGACTTTTAACAACCAAATTCAGAATATTACACACACCTATTAATATTGGACTTGAAAACACAAAACACGCTATTTCTGCTATAGGTATGTGTACCACATAACTTTTTAATCCGTTCAAATAATAAATATATATCAACAAATACATTTGATTCAGAAAATTCGAGCACACACGAAATGCGACAAAATGGGACTTGGCGCAATGATCCACTTTTGCTTACTTCACTACAAAGCAATGGAGCAAGAAGTGTTGATGGTGTTACCAATAGAAATAATTATTTGGAATACTGCAACAACAAAGGAAAAGTTTCGTGGCAAGATGATATGATGAAATATGGAAAAGCTTAATTAGTTAAATATCTAAGTATAAATAATGTCATGTAGGTATAAATACTAATATGAAGGTATATCCATACATATTAGTATTTATAGCTATATTATATTATTTATACTTACATATTATTATTTATAGCTACATATTATTATTTTTATATATCTCTATTTACCTATATGTTAATATTTATGTTTGCATAAAAAAAACAAAATTAATTTACCTGATAGTTTGATTGTGGTTCTTCAAAATCTTGTCCAAAAATATCATCTTCAGCTAAATCATCCAATGAAGTGTTTTCATTGATATTGTCAATGCTCTCAGAAATCTGTTCGTGTTCCAAAGTGAATAAAAGCAGTTCTTAATACCATAGACTCGGCACATATATTTCCTCCGCTAATTTTCCACTTCTTTTGGAACTTTCTACTTTTTTTAATTCCTTTCGAAATGCTCCTCTTACAGATTGAATTTTCTTCTGAACTGAGCTTCTGTCCGCATGAGTATACACTTTTTTATAGTACTCAAGTAATTCTTTGTAGCCTTTATTTTTTAAATTGCGATTTTTATAAACAGCGGATTTAATTTTCCAAAAAAATGGATGTTTTTTTATATATTTCAATGAAATTTATATTGAATTTTTTATTCTTATCACTATTCATTTTAAAAAATTTCACTTAAAACTCAATTAACAGTTTAATACGAGGTTAATACGTAACTTGTAATTACTTGTAAAAAACTGACGTTTTTCCGTTCAGTTTGAATTTTGTTAGTGTGTGGACTAACGTGAAAAAGTGTCAGTTGGAGTGGCAGGTTGAGTGTTAGAAAAAATGGCGTGTCATGTTCACCATACTCAACAAAAAAATGCAGTGAAAAGCGTGGCGTGTCATCTGGCGTTTAAAAAAAAGTGTCGGTGTATGGCTTGCTAATAAGATAATAAACGCTAAAAAAAATACGAATTTTCCGGGAGAAAAATAAGTAAGAAAAGTGACCACATTTCATTTCAGCTTCACTTCACTTCAATATTTTACATGTTTTTGTTTTATTTTTTTTATGTAAACACTCTGTCATGCTTTTTGTGCATGTAAGAAAGAAAAAACTCCAATACACTTGTAGTTAATAAGAAATATTCATTAATTCAAAGTATGATGTTTACCATTTGACTGTTACTCTACAACTACTTAACCTAATCTTAATGCTAGGTTTATATACATTAAAAGAGAGAGAAAGTGAGTGATATACTCAAAGAGCGCACTTTGAAAGTTTACTTGACTAAAAGTAAGTTTAATTAACCAAAGTAATATATTAAAAAATTATATATATAATAAACATTTTACTTTTAATTATTAGTTTACAATATTATTTTAAGTTAGAATAATAGATTTAAATTTATGAAAAATTTGAAAAATATTGTAAAATTTTATAATATAATTAAATGTATAAGTATTATTTATTTAATTTATTATTATAATAGTAATTTTTTTAAATTATTTTCGATTTGGTACCAAATTTTTTTTCTAAACTAGAAAACTAAAAATACATAACTTATTTATTTTATTTTGTAATTCATTACATTTTTATTTAATCCTTATATTTAATTATTCTGTTTTTGTGCACCCTAATAGGTTTATTTTTATTATTAATAAAAGTTATATTTAAACCATCTATTTTTATAATTATGTAGGGGCCAGAATATAGTTTATCTAATTTTTTCCTATTTTCTTCTCTTAGAAGAATTTTATCATTCACTTTGAACTGATTATCTGTCGATTTCTTATCATATGTCGACTTATTTCTTAATTTTCCATTTTCTAATAGTTTTTTAATGATTTTGTTTGAATTTTGTAATTTACGTGTTTAGCGTAACTATCAAAGCTATAAACGGGATTTACTTGGTTATCTAATAAGAAATTATGCGAATTTGGTTATTTACCAAATATTAGCTCATATGGAGAATATGTGAAGTTAAAATTTGAATTAGGGGTAATGTTATAATTATACGTGAAGTATTTCAAATATTCATCCCAATTATCATGATGTTCATTAATATGCGATCTAAGGTATTCATTAAAAACACGATGGTTTCTTTCTACAGTTTCAACTGTTTCGTGATGGTAAGGTGTCGAAAAACTATGTTCAATATTTAATAATTTAAATAATTCAGCTATTACACTATTGGCATACTCTGTACCGCAATCAGTAATGATTTTCCTCATTAGGCCGTATAATAGAACAAAATGTTCGAAAATAGCTTGCGCAACAGTGGTAGCTTCCTTATTGGCTACTGGTATCGTAATTAAATATTTACTTAAGTCACACATTAAAGTGACTGGTTTTCATTAATCGTTTTTTGTTACGGGCCTATCGTATCAATAATTATAGTATCGAACGCTTTATTTGGAGTTTTAGTGATTTGAAGCGGTTCGATGTTTCTAATTTTTGCTTTGTTTCTTTGACAATCTTTACAACCTCTTACATATGTTGCCACGTCATTTTTCATGCCTTTCCAATAAAAACATGACCTCAATTTTGCATATAACCTTTTTTGCCCTACGTGTCCGCCAACTATAGGTTCTTTATGATAACGATCTAAAAGTTTTTGTTTTTCCCCAGTAAAATTATATTCTTCTATATCTAAGCGCATTCTAGTTAATTTTGAAGATGGGTTTTTTAAAGAAAATAAATAAATTAAGGGTTTATGATCAGATCTAATTGTAAATTTTGTTCCGTAAATGTAAGGTCTATAGTGTAAAATTGCGAAGCGTATTGCAGCTAATTCTTTTTCTATTGTTGATTTATTCATTTCACCTTTTGTAAAACTACGTGAAGAATATGAAATTGGTAAATCGTTGCCATTGATCTCCTGACTTAGGGTGGATCCTATTCCCAAGTTAGAAACGTCAAAAGTAATGATAAAAGGTTTTGAAAAATTTGGATAATTTAAGATTGGTGGATTAATTAAACAATTTTTTTAAATTTCAAAAGATTTTTGACACTCTTGTGTCCAACAAAAATTTACTCTTAGTCTAGTCGTATTATTTAAGGGTTTTGCTATGGATGCGAAATTTAGTATGAACTTACGATAATAGTTCATAAATGCAACAAATCGTTTGGTAGCGTCTTTATCTTTTGGTACAGGATAATTTCTAACTGTATCTATTTTGCTACTATCTGGGTATATACCTCGATCAGTACATTTATTTCCTAGGTATGTGACTTCGTTTTTAAAAAATACACATTTTTCAGAATTAAGTTTAAGGTTAAATTTTTTACAAACTTCGAAGATAGATTTAAGATTTTTAAGGTGATGTTCGACTGAACAGCCAATACATATGATATCGTCGATATATAGAAAACAGTGTAACGATGACCAGAGAAAGCTAATGCCATCATTCTTGAAAATGAGTTAGGTGATACATTTAAACCGAATGGAAGAACTTTCCATCTAAACGAACCTTTGTCTGTGCTAAAAGATGTTATATCTCGCGAGTTTTCATTAAGTGGAACTTGATGAAATCCCGAGTAAAGGTCGAGTACAGTAAAAAATTTTGATCTGCCTAAATTGTCTAATATGTCTTCTATTCTTGGCAGTGGATATTTATCTGCAATTAGTTTTTTATTTACGAGACGG
This sequence comes from Hybos culiciformis, assembly GCA_964007475.1. Classification (NCBI taxonomy): domain Eukaryota; kingdom Metazoa; phylum Arthropoda; class Insecta; order Diptera; family Hybotidae; genus Hybos; species Hybos culiciformis. The sequence continues at coordinate 95,698 of CAXFZM010000406.1, forward strand.
TAATCTATGCATAATCTCCATTTTTTATCTGAACCTTTCTTAGGCACTAAAATTATTGGGCTATTAAAATTAGATTGGCTTGGTTCAATAAGATCATTTTTTAACAATTTATTAACTTGATCGTCGATTTCCTGTTTTTGGGAATATGGAAGCCTATAATTCTTCACATATACCGGAGTATTGTTATCTATTCTTAAATTTTGTGTATAGAAATTGTTTGTTGCCATTTTATCATCTTTCATATGGAAAATATTACTATATTGTTCACATAAATTTAATAATTTTTCTTGGTATTGCGGTTTGGTATTTTTAGATATTATTTGAAGCAATTCTTTTGTTCTATTTTGATTTTTATTTGTGTCAATTCTTAGGATGTTAAAATTTGAAAGAGGTTCTGATTTAAGTGAAGTGTTTTTAGGAATTATTCGAATTTTATCTGATAAATTTAAAACTTTAATTAAAGGAGTTTTTGAAGAAACTATCGTACGTGGAATGAAAATATCAGGTGCGATTTCTTGATCAAGCACTACACAAGGAGAATTATTTGGAAGAATAAAAGTACGAATGACTTCACATCTAGAAGGTAAAACAATTGAATTTTCACTAGGGTTTTCTAAAATTGGAATTGAAAAAGAATAAGAATTATTGTTGAGTGTTAATTGCATAGAATCATAATTTATTTGACACTTATAAAATTTGAAAAAGTCTTTGCCTCCGAAGAGATATTAAATTCTTCTGGAACTACGTGTAATAAACAAGATAAAATTGTATGTTTAAAATGAAAGTTGACGTTGATTGTACCTAAACTTTTTATAGAATTTTGTGTAATTCCCAAAATGCTTATAATATTGTTAGAATTTAATTATTTTTTAAGTTAAAATTTGAATCGATTGATGAAATTTTTATTAGCGAAATATCTGCTTGAGTATCAACTAAAAATGTTGAGCCTTGAAAATTTAATTTAGAATTTAAAATAAAGAAATCAGAGAAATTTGGATTTACGTTAAAAACATTTTTTGTAGTTACTTTAGATTTAGTATTTAAATTGGGATAATAATTAGGAAAATTTTTATTTTCTTTTGAAAAATTTTTATTTAGCTTAGCATTTGGTCTTAAATTAGAATTATAAAAAATTTTTGTTGTATTCGAGTTTGAATGTGAGTTGGTATTAGATTGTGAACTAGGATAAATGTAATGTGTATTAAAATTAGCGTTATTATTTAATTTTGATGTAAACGCATTTGATCTTATTCCCCCTGGCCGTTTTGGGGGGCCTGGTGGTTTCCCGCGTATCGTACGTAATTATTTTGATTGAAATTTCTATTCGCTGGAGGAAATGCTCGTGGATTTGCATTATTAAAGTTCCCACGATTATTATTAAAGTTACCTCTGTTATTTAAATGTCCGCGATTATTATTGGAATTACCTCGGTTATTGTTCAAATTATTTCTATAATTATTATTTCGAAAATTGTTATTTAAGAATCGTTGATTTTGTTGTCTGAAATTTCTCCTATTATAATTTCCACGAAAATTGTTATTGGAACGATTTCCATAAGAATTTCTAAGCGAATTATTATTATTGTTTGTTCTAAACGACAGAACCTGTTTTTCTTGCGATTGTAAATCTATTTCAATTAAAAATTTTGATACTACTTCTTTAGGGTCTTTGAATTGGGTCGATGATAAAACAGCTTTGGTCAGATCAGATCTTGCATTATTTCTGCACATTTCGACTGTTTTTTCAATACAAATTTCTTTAGCTTTTTGTGTTGGAATACCTTCTAACACAAGTGAACGACGAAAAGTTTCAGCCAATTCGTTAGCTTTTTCTGAAAAATTTTGTAAAGTGTTCCTATCCGTTCTCAAAGCTTTTATTTTTCCTTCTATAATTTTAGAACTTTCTGGTTTTATCGAATTATTAAGATCTTGTTTAATAAGTTCTACCGTATTAGAATCATCGGCTATAGCTTCGCGAGCTGTTCCGTCAAGCTTTGATAAAATAAAATGAGCTAATATATTTTTTAAGTCTTGTGTCTCTGCTAGTGCGTCTAACAAATTTATTGAGTCGATAAAAGATTTAAGTGATAGTGGATCACCACTGTAATCTCTATTTATTTGTGAACTAGCTAAACGCAAAAATTCAGGATTAGAAAGAGCCATCGTCAAAGTATCGTCAAAGTTTTCTTCAGAACTATCTGATTCTATTATATTTTGTTCTTTTTCGATTTGATTTATTTTGATCGGTATTAGAATATCTTTTGGAATTAGATCTGCGCACTTTAATAGTTAGAAGCTCTTTTGTAACTTATCGTAACAATACTGACGATCTTTAGCTAAAATTTGATGATGTTGTTCTTCAAATGTAATACAAGCTTGAAGAACTGTATGTACGTAGATGTTATATGTTTTTTCAATATTTAATTTAATTGCTTGTAATATTTCTAAATTTTTTGGTTTACGGTCTTTATGAATGCGTTTGTAAGCTTTACGAAAATTATCTTTAGCTGTTTGAATTTCGTTGCAAGCTTCATCCATAAAAAAAATTTTCGAAATTAAAATATTTGCGGAGTGGATAACTTGTATTGAAATATTATAATAATTTAGGAATGGTTATCTTATATTGTAGTCCCCTTAAAATAATTGAGGAGTGGTTACCTTATGTTGAAATTCCCTATAAATTTGAGGAGTGGTTACCTTATGTTGAAATTCCCTAAAAATTTGAGGAGTGGTTACCTTATGTTGTATATGCAAAATTAGATCCGGTTATTATTGGAATATGAATAACTTCCAGAGAAAACAAAGATGTCAAATAATTAAGCAAAATTATGTTAAACCATTTTTAATTATGCAAGTTTAAATCAAAACTAAAATCTTGTAGTAACAGAAAATAAGTAATAATATGTAATAATAAGTAATAATGAGTAATAATAAGAGATATTATTATAAATTTATTTTTTAAAAATTTTTACGAAGAAAAAAAAATTTTTGAAGAAATCAATTCAAACTAAATGATGTAATATTTATTTGTAAAATATTTATGTGTAATAATCAGTTCAAAGTAAATTATGTTAAATTTTTAATTTATATTTTTTTTTTTTTTTTATATGATATTTAATTTTTAATAATTATAAAATAAAACAGTATAATTTTTTATATAAAAAATTATTGAAACAGTGCACATCCAATTATTAAAATTTAAAAAGTTTGATTAAGAAATTAAAATTTGAAAATTATTTACTTAAGTTGAAAAATAAAAATTGTTTATGTAAAAATTTGGATCTACATTGTTTCTTTGTAGTTTTATTTATAATCTTTATTTAAGAATTTTTTTTTTTGAAATAGTTATTAATTTTTATATAATTTTGAAATTAATATGATTCTTAAAAAAAATATAATTTAAATTTAAAAAAAAAATTTAATTGAAATACAAATTAATTGTAATGGAATACTTGTTGTTAAAGATGAAATTGCTGCTGCTTTTACTGCTGAAATTGCTGCTGCTTTTACTGCTTTGCTGTTGCTGGTGATAAATGTAATTTTTGGTGCTGCTGCTGCTGCTGTGGTCATTACTGCTGCTCATAAAACAAATATCATCTGTTTATTAAAACAGCTGATGTTGTAAAATTTTTTTTTTTTTTTCTTTTCTAATTTTTTTTTTTTGTTTACAATTATTGTAAAATTATTTTTTTTTGTTATTGTTTTTTTTTTTTTTTTTAGGAGTTCGAAAAGAAAATGATTCCAATTTTCGTTTCGCTTTTTGATTTGATGTTTATATTTATTTTTAATTTTAATTTTAAATTTAAGAGAAATTGTTTAATTTTTATTTTTTTTTATTTATTTTTTTTCGTAATAATAATTTTTATTTATTCCACCCATGATAAAAAAAAATTCCCTTTTTTTTTTCTTTCACTTATTGTCAAAAAAAATTTTTTTTTTTTTGAATAATAATTTTTTTTTTGATTGTCATGTCATGTAATTTTTTTTTTGTTTCATTTTCATTTCGTTTTTTTTTTTTTTTTTGTTTCTGTTTATGTGTAATTTTTTCTTTACATTTTTTCTTTTTTTTTTTTTTCAACCATTTTTTTTTAATTGTATTTGTTAATAAAAAAATTTTTTTTTTCTTTTTCTTAAGTTTTGCGCCTTTTTTCTTTTTAAATAATGTAGCGTGATTTTTTTTGAAAATTTTTTTTTTTTCAATTATATTTATTTTTGTATGTTATGGCGCCATTATTTTTTTTCTTCTTTTTTTTTTCAATTTTATGAATTTTTTTTTTTTCGAAAATTTTTTTTTCTAATTTTAAGTAGGTATTTTTTTTTCAGGAATTTTAAGGTAAGTACAGGTAAGGTAAATTTAAAAATATTTCTTTAACCCTTTCCCAGGCTGTGGGAACTATATTTCCCACTTCACAGAATTCCCGATGTCGGTAACACCAAATACTATTTTGCTTTATGGACGGTGCAGACATCTAGTAGAAAGTAGCGTAAATATTATTTAAAAATCACTCATAAAGAAATTCACCATAGTTTTTATAATAATTTGAAAACAACGACGTATTTCATCAAATGATTAATTTTTTTTTGTGATTTTTGTCTATTTTTCTGTATTTTTATCAAAATAGTGGCATAAAACTAAATAATAAGAAATAAATAGTTATAGTCGTAATAATTAATATCCCTAATAACATAATATTATATTATCAAGTGAGTAATTGTTTTGTTGTGTCAAATTTTTAATTTTTTCCAGGTGGGAAGTATATTTCCCTCTGCTCATACAATGTTTACTAGGTGGGATATATATTTCCCGCTGCCTACATAAGAATAGCAAATAAGTAGTTCTGTATTTGAAACTTTGTAGATTTTCTTGATGGCGAAATGGAATTTAAACAATCCCAAACATGTGGAAGAGATGATGAACTATTTTTATTCGCTACCTGATGAAGACGAAATATCAAATGTTGATGAAGGTGCCGTAGCAGAAATTTCAAAGTTGGATTATTTGACAGTGCCAATACCAATAAAATACCTCTGCATATTGAAGAAATTGTTTATGATGACATTGAACCCATGGTAACTTGTGACAACCCGGTAGTTGATGTATGGCCAAATGAAGAAATTGATGACAGTGATGACTTGGTATGGTGCATAAAAACATCTTATTTCGATGAAATCAGTACATCGTTTTCTGATGATGTAAAAATAAATATCGATGAAAGTTCAAAAGAAATAGATTTTTTTTTGAAAATATTTGATTGTAATTAAGGCTTCTTGTAACGAAAAATTTCAACGCAATTCATATTGAATTTAATATCAACGAAATTCCTTGTTTTCGTTGTTTTTTAAGTTGAATTATTTGATTATCACTTGAAATTTTCAAAAGTTTTGTATGAGCGTTCGAAAAAATTGTTTTATCAAACAAACAATGTTGTTATGGTGATTGAATAATTAATGATTTTTTCGTTGAAATTTTAGAAATGTCGAAAACTATCAATGAACTGAAATTTTTGAATTTCTCTTGTTTAAGAACAGTAAAATAAAATAAAAAAAAATTTATAATATTAATAAAACACATTTTTTTTTTCAAAATAGGTAAGTTTTTGTTATTATTTTTATTAAATTGAAAAAAAGGATTTTTGTTAAAGACAAGATATTTTTTTTGATATATATATTTAATATATTTAATAATTTAGCAACAATGGCAGGATCATCGACTAAAATAAATTTGGATTATTTGGGAAGTAGTTCCACACTTCAACTTTGGGATAAAGGCAAAAGAAGTCTTATATGGAATCAATCATTATGACAAAGTTGAGGAGGAGCAAGAAGGATCGAAAAAGACTTGCACAGTGCAAGTACTGTGAAAAGTAAGTTAATTTCATTGAATTAAAAAAAAGCTCTTTATAAAAACAAAATATTATTGCAGGCGCTTTGACATAGATACAAAAGTCAAAAATACTTCAACATACTTTAGTCACACCCGATCCAAACACAGCGAAATTTTAGAGGAAAACCTTCGTGAGAAGAAAAGAAAATCAATTCCTGATCAGTCTGAGTTTGTAAGTCTTTTACGTTATTTTAGTGTAACTATATTTAAATAACGACCGCTCCTTCGGTGGTCTAACAAAAACAAAAGAAAAAGTTAATTTTTCGTTGAAAATAGGAATAAATGGAAAAAAAAGATAAAAAGTGATAAGTTTATAATAAAAAAAATTTACTAAATTTATTAAATAACTTAAAAAAAAGACCGGCGAAGTGCAATAACTCATCGGTACTTAACTCATCGGTCCATTTTGGATAAGTTATATCCATTTTAACTCATCCGAAAATTGGCCGATGAGTTATATCCTTTGGAATGACATAACTCATCCACCTCTATGCTTATTTGTGACAAACACTACGGTACTATTGGCCGATGATTGGCCCCATTTTTGTGTTAGCAGTAGAGGGAGTGTCCTAGAACGTGAAAAGGGGTCGGAGGGTGAGGGGTGCGATCGGGCGGACTGGTGGTTGGTCAGTCCGCCCGCCCGCAGCCCTCACCCTCCGCCCCCTTCTCGCGTTCTGGGACACTCCTAATACTGCTAACACAAAAATGGGGCCAATCAGGTCGGTAAATGTAATGTATTTATCTTATCGGCCAATGAGTAAATACCCAAGTTTTTATCACAAATCACAAATAAGCATTGAGTTGGATGAGTTATGTCATTGCAAAGGATATAACTCATCGGCCAATTTTCGGATGAGTTAAAATGGATATAACTTATCCAAAATCGACCGATGAGTTAAGTACCGATGAGTTATTGTGCGGACCCCAAAATATGTATTTAAAATTTAATTTTTATTCAAGGTTTTTGATCCTGACTCATATAAAGATGCTGCGTTAAAATGGGTCGTTAAAAGCAATCAACCATTCACCTCATTAGAAAATGATTCATTTTTAGCTATGATCAAAGCTCTGAATCCGCAAGTAAAAAAAATCTCAAATGACTGTTAGAACTGCTATTACAAAAAAATTCACTGATGAAACCCAAAAATCAAAAAATTATTACAATAAAATAATTCATATTTATATAATTATCTTAAAAAGTTTGGTTCTTTTGATAATATAAATTAAATTCACGGTTGGGAAATCTACAAAATGTTTAAAAAATTACTATTTAATATAAGTAACGTAAAATAAAATCTCTTTAGTTTGAATTATATTTTTACTTAAATTTTAAATTAATATCTGAAATTTTACTTCGTTTCCAGTGAAATTAGTCTTTTTCTAATATAAAAATTTATTTGAATGTAATTAAGACGACCTAAACTTTTTTAAACTTTGACGCTTAGTCTTCGTATTTGTTTTTATAATTTTCTAATCATTTGTTGCCAGGAAATAAATAGTCGAGTTCTATTACGACCGATATATGGACTTCTAAAAGCGTAATCCCGTTTATGGCTGTGAGAATTCATTGGATTAACCGTGATTTTTTGAATTGTATGTTTCTTTTATTAATTTTATATTTTTTTTTCAGGTATTTTTCTTTTGATTTTGTAAAAAAAATGTCTGCCGTTGGCGTGGAAAAAAACATTATGTTCCCCTTTTTTTTCAATTATTATTTTATAAAGGATTTTTTTTTTTTGATTTATCATTGGAATGACTTTCAATTTGAGACTTTGAAAAAATTCAAAGTTATTCGAAGTTATTTCGAAGTTATTTATTTTTAGGTATTCTACCAAAATTATGTATTATGTTCTTTTTTCTTATTTTTAGGTATTTTTCCATTATTTTAATGGTTATTTTAAATTTTAAATTTTATATTTAATAAATTTTTCTTTATTTTAAGTAAGTTTTAAGGTAAGTATAGGTAAGTCTAATCATTTTTTGTTTTGTTTTCGTAAGTTTTCTTTTTTTTTTCTTATATTTCTTCCAAATTATTTTAATTCCATTTTATAAAATTTTTATTTTCAGGTTTTCTTAATTTCTAATTTTAATTTTAATAATGTTTAAACTTTTTCTTTTTCACATAAAAAATTTTAATGAAAGATTATGTTTTGTTTTATTTAACTTTTATTTTTTTTTTCTTAGCAAAATTATTTTTATTTTTTTTCTTCTTTTTTTTTTTTTTTTTTCTTTTTTTGAATTAATTTCATTTTCATCAAAAAAAAATTTTTTTTTTTGAAACTTTTATTTTTATTTAGTTTTAAGTAAAAAAATTTCAAATGCAATAGTTTTAAAATATTTTTTTTTTTTTTTTTTTTTTTCTACTTTTAATTAATTTTAATTTAAAAATTTTAGACTTAATTTTATTTTAATACTTATGTAAAAAAAATTTCAGACTGCCCAAAAATGGCAGCTGTCACGGTCGCCATGTCATTCTTTTTGTGCATGTAAGAAAGAAAAAACTCCAATACACTTGTAGTTAGTAAGAAATATTTATTAATTCAAAGTATGATGTTTACCATTTGACTGTTACTCTACAACTACTTAACCTAATCTTGATGCTAGGTTTATATACATTAAAAGAGAGAGAAAGTGAGTGATATACTCAAAGAGAGCACTACACACTCAAGTTATAAACATTATATCCTATAAAAAAATTTATAATATTAGACGCACTAAACTCGTTACAAATAATTTTATTAAAGCCTTGAGAAACACCATAGGTATATTTTGGCATTGATAGTTTAGATATCGATCAAGTAATTTATCAATATAGGTTTTCCCGGCTCAAAATATGCAAAAAAAAAAATTTTCAAAATAGTTAGCTCCGGTGAAATAAAGATTACCAGACCAAAAATTTTGGGTAGGAATTCATAATTATCGTACTTTGCTGCTGCCTGGAACTTTCAGACTTTTTTAATTTCAAATATATGTATATATAGGGCCCAATATTACAAGCAAAAAAATTACATATCCTACCAATAAAAAAATTTTTGTTTCTTAAACCTATTATTATGTTAAAAAAAACTAAAAAAATATAAAAAAAAAACTTATTCTTTGGGAATCGAACCTGACACCTTCACTCTTATAGTCTGATGTTCTAACCACTAAGCCATATTATCCATATGATTTTGGCTTTCTAAAATATAATTAAAAAAATTCGAATTTATGATATTTTATTATAAGTTATAATGTGCAGTGCAATTTTGTTCCCCTTTTTTATTATCTAATATCGAATGTTTGTAAACTTCTGTTTTAGTTTTAAGATTTTTAAAGTAGAATAAAACTCGCACATCTTTTAATGATATTTTATTATAAGTCGCAATGTGCAGTGCGAAGTTTTACCCTTTTTTAATTCGAATGGTTGTCTTCTGTTTTAATGAAAAATAAATTTTTTTTTTTAATAGGAAACATAATTTTTTTGCATTATATACTTAATATTGGTAATGTGGATGAATATTTTTGAAAAAAAAAAACACACGAAGCAGTCATAGGAACTGCCGAAAGAATTTCATACTTAAAAGCTTTAAACTATATGTTTTTTTTTTTTTGCAAACAGGATTCAATTACTTCTTTTTGAAAATTTAAAAATTTTTTAACTCACAACTTATTACAAAACATAACTACAGTTTTAAAAAAACGAAGTATGATCAAAATCCAAATACGTTTTATAAACTAAATTGTTTTAAGCGACAAAGACAATTTTTTATAATAATATGTTAACTTGTTTTTAGCGACATATATAAATTTAGACATTATAAAACCTTTTTTATACAAGAAATTTACAAAAACACTAAAAAAGAAGAGCGCAAGTCTCAAAAGTCAAATGTTAAGGTGGTTGAATATGGGGAATAGTGCAGCAGTTAATTAAAAAACTAACTTTTTGCTTAAAGGTTTTAAAAACCAAAAACAAAAAGAATAGCTGCATGTTAATATTAAAAAATTAAAAGGAAAAAAGCTCAAATATCTTAAAACTTACTTTAGCGAAAAAATGGCTTTCACCTTTAATTCAGTACTGTAGAGTCGGTATTCGAAATTACCAAAAAATTTATTGAAAAAACCGGTAACTAATATAAAACTCTTAATCTAATGTTTTTTTAATTTAAGGCAGTTTAAATTATGTAGAAATATTCATTCAATATTTTTTTGGCGTAGGATTTGTCGATGTAAAATTTTTTGATTACAAAAAAATTTTAAATATTTTTTTGAGTTCATTATTTATGTAAATAATCAAAATGGAAAAATTGGTGGATATCACAAACCGAAGTTACCTAATAGTTTCAAACAGTATAAAAGATTTGTTTAATATTTTGTTTGTTACGTACATTTTGTATATTATGTTCGATTCCAGGTTATTTTAATTTATATTTTTTTATTTTAAACTTAACAAAAAAAATCAAAATTGCCTGTAATGGAAATTTTTCGAAAGTGTTCGAAAGTTTCATTTGTTTCTTTCATATTGATTGATTATTTCATTCTAGAATTAAAGTACTTTCAAACATTTTTGAAAGTGTTCAACTAGAATGAAATGAAAGTTTTGAATGAAATTTTCGATTACTTTCGTTTCAACAGAAGCCTTAGTTCTGGAACATCATTAAAATTAATTGTATCATGGTTATTTAATAAGCGTTTCCTAGCATTTAAACGGTTTTTGTTTATCATCAATTTGATATTTTTATCCATTATATTGCTACTGCAGCGTTGTCTTATAAAATGTTTATCAATTGATAATTAAGGTATGATTTTATACAAAAGAAAAATATTTTTTTATTTAACAATAAATACACAAAAAATAGATTTTTAACGATTTATTATTTAAAGCAATTTTTTTTATAACAAATTATAACTTGTGATAATTTAGAAAGCATGGAAATCAAGTAAGTAATTAGAACTTTTCCAAAAAAAATACTTATAACATACTTTAAATCAAGTAAGTAATTTGACCTTTTCCAAAGGAATTACATATTAAATTAAGTTATCTCTTATTTTCAGTAAAAGCGAAAAATGGAATTTTTTTAAGCTGTTTTAAAAAATTTCGAGTAGGGAACACAAAAATTTTGGGCTTTTTTTCTTCCGTAACTACATATCAATAAATTATGAGTTTTTGTTGTGCTGATTTCTTTGTTCATTTTAGGCCTTTTCCAAAAGCATGTTGTTTAAACAACTTTTTTTTGAAAGTTTCGTACAACTGTCCCCTCTAGAAAAAACCAAGAATTGGATTGATTCCATTTACCGTTTCAAAAATATAAGGTGAAAAGGTGAAATGCGTGGAAAAGTTATAAATGCAATTTACTCCAAAGTCTTTGGAGATTTTTTATATATTTTTTTTAACTTTATTACCTACATTTTAAAAAAAAATTATAGTTCTAGAATGTACCGTTACAGAGAAAAATGCAAAAAACCATTTTTTCAAAAAAAATTTCGGTTGCGTTTTTCGGCTACTAGATGGCATTTGCGGGTACAATGACATATATATCCTGAGTCCCCATTGCCGATAGTACTCCTTGGTGATGACGTCATTCCGAAAGCTCACGCCACCTATTCCGAAGAATCACCGAATTTTTATAAAGCTTTAAGATTTGCCGGTTATTTTTGTTAAGATATTAGAATAAAATTTGGATAAATTATATAGGGCTGAGTTTATATCAGAAACTATTGGTCGCAAAGGGTTATTTTGTTTGTGAATCTTAACTAGTCCACACATTTTTGGGATAACGCTATTGTACCGTCTCAGGTCTTTAGCTATTTTTTTATTCACGTATTTATTTTGTTCCCACATTTTGAGTAATTCATTGACTTTACTTTGTAAGCAAGAAGTTAGGCCCTTCTTATTTGTCTTTAAGATGTCATTGAATTTATCAACTCAAAGAAAAACAACGATCAATGTAACTGATTTCGTTATCAATTTAACAAAATCGTTATCACTACGGGGTCAACAAAAACTTTTGTTAATAAAATAATGAATTTTCAACCCATCAAATTTTGATCATATAAACAATTTTGACAAGAACTGGCAGATTCATCAACTTGACTGATACTATTTTTCATTTTGATAAAATAATTTTGATATTGACAAAATTATTATCAAAATATTTATACTGTAGTAACTAAAGCATCTATCAATTTAACAAAATTAATTCCAAAGTATTCACCTTAACTGAGATATTTATCAATATAATTGATATTATATTTCATATTGATAAGATTAATGGAAATGATTCTCATAGTGATTGAAATTATTATCATACTTCTCAAAATATTTTATCAGACTAAAAATTACTTATCATATTTACAAATGACTTTTCAGTTCCAGCATAGGCTCAGAATTGGATTATTTCAGACACACAGTATTTCAGAAATAGCTAAATATTTTTAACAAAATATTAAAATGATGTAATGTAATTAATTTGCCTTTTAATACATAATACATAAAGCTATGTCCTTTCGAACATAAAAATTACTTTATTCTGTATATGTGTAAAAGGCAAAGGTAATTACATTTTTTATTTAAAATTTTATTTGAAATATGTAACTAGTTTTAAATATGCTATTTGAGTTGAAATAACCCGGTTCTGAACCTATAGTCGAATTGAAAAATTAGTGTTAATTTAAAATGATAAAATAGTTTAAAAATCTTCACAACAAAAAGGATTTTAATGGGCATGTGGTCGGTATGTTGTATTTAGTAGTATAGAATTTAGATCGCTAAATGGAATATTATAGGCGTCAATACACATGCAATCATTTAGATGCATCAGCGTGAATAATGAAATTATTTAGATGCATCTGCGTGAATAATTAAATCATTTAGATGTTCTCACAATATCTCAATACAGAAAAAATACTAACAAATAATGAAAAAAAAAGTGTATAATTATCAACTTTCTTTTCTTTTTTTTTTTCATTGTAAATGACTGCAACTACCTTACACACGCAGACTAAATCAGTATATTGGATATGTTAACAAAATTTGTTATAGAACTCGTTCTGTATTTACACAAAAACACTAGACACTTTTCAATTTATATCACTCGACCTTCGGTCTCGTGATATAAGTATTGACTCGTGTCAATGTGTTTTTGTGTAATTAATAACAAATTTAGTTAGTGTTTTTGACAAACTCAACTCGAAAAACATGTTCTTGAGCACAAAAACATGTTATTAAAATCGACCGAACAGACTACCTTAATGTGTTTCACAAAACAGATTAAAAACATCTGTTTTTTTTTCTCAAGTTTAAAAACAAAAGTAAACAATACAATATACCTACAAATTCAATTCAATTTCAAAATAAAAAACAATAACAAACTTTTTTCATTTGTTTACAAATAAATACGCCATAAAATTTTCAAAGTCAACGTCAAAAATGATACCCCAGTGAACATTAATGGCTTCTACATATTGCCTCACGAAATATTTGTAAAAATTACTCAACCCATCCCTTAATAACAACATGTTTTTGCAAGAACATGTCCTTGTTTTTGTTTTTATTACTATGGGAAAACTACTTCAAAAACATAAAATTAACATGTTTTTGATCAAGAACATGTTAATCGTGTCAGTCTGTCCCAGGCATAACATATACAATAATCTACTATTAATTTCAAAAACTTCTACAACATTAAGTAAAACTGGTACTCCTGAACCAATTTTCTTTTCGCTTCTTTTATCATCTTCTTTGACATCCTGTTAGCAAATAAAAATAAAATATTATTTTTAAAAAATATTTATTTTATAATTTTTTGCTTTTAATTTTTAAAAATACAATAATAAGAAAACAAAAAAAAACTCCATTTCTTCTGTGTGTTCTTTGTTGTGTTGAACTTCAGTTTTTATTGCTTCTAATTTATTTTCGATTTCACGTTCTGTTCCTATAAAAAACGTAATTAGTAAAAAGAATTTGTCTGTAAGAGTATACACAACGACAGCGATATCACTGGAGTAAACACAATTACGGCGACGGTGACGAAATAATAAACAGGAAAAAAATAAACAAATAGAAAAATAAATAAAAACAATATATGGTTGTCGTTGTCGCCTAGCGACAAAATAGAAACATTTCTAATTTGTCGCCAGGCGACAATGTCGTTTGTCGCCAGTCGTCTCAATTGTGTTCATTCTCATACAAATGTACGGTTTCTATTTTTTTTGATAGTCGCTATCGCTGTCGCTATCTACATGTATACTACATATAAATGCTGAATGGAAAAAATATTTAGGTTTTAGAATATTTAGAAATTTTTAAGCAAATATTTGAATTAAATTACTTACGTGTTTGGGAGTTCATTCGACATCAAAATATTGATTTTTTTTTTCAAACATCACTTTTTCATAATTTTAAAAGTCTTGTTTTTTATTAATTTGTTGACGATTATATTTTAGACTTAATTTCGAATTAAAATTTATTTTTATTTATTATTTCTTTTTAAAAAATGAGAAACCAAGCGTTGTTTTTAATGAATTTTCAACTAATAGTTATCAAAAGAATAAATAAATTATATATATATTGAACGAATTCTGAAAACTATACTGCATTATGTTGATATTGAAAATGAATATTATCAAAGCAACAAAACATCGTTAATATAAAAAAACACAAGAGCTGTCATAGGACACCCGACAGGAACGTAGTTCCTTTGCGTATATATAAGTAATTTTCATTTTCAATCAATTCAAATTGAGCTTTCATTTCCAATTATTCCAAATAGACTAATTGCTGCAGTTTCCTCCTTCACTTCCGCCCTAACTTCCACCCTCACTTCCGCCCTCACTTCCGTCCTTACTTCCACCCTCATTTCCACCCTCACTTCGCCCTCGCGTCCGCCTTCACTTCCGCCCTCACTTCGCCACACTTCCTCCCTCACTTCCACTCTCACTCCCGCCTTCACTTCGCCATCACTTCGCCATCACTGTCGCCCTCATTTCACCCTCACATTCCGACCAGACTTTTTTTTAACAATAATAAGTTGATTATATATATTCAAAACTTTTTTAAAGTATAAAAATTATAATGCGTGTTACCGTATTAATTAAAAATGATCCAGGTCAACGGAACTAAAATGTTTTTACTTTATAAAAATCAATAAACTGCAGTAAATGTTTATGCTAAAAAGAGATTTCCTGAAAGAATCTTAGCATTGAATACGCAAGGATAGCAATCGAAGCAATACCTTTTCGGATCGGAAATGTCTCGAACGCCATCCTTGGGCATGGAAAGGATCCAATGCTGAGATTCTTAGAGGAGTTGTCAATTTTAAATTAACTTTTTTTCGCTGTTTATTTTTTTCTTCCAAATAAAACATTATTATTTTTAATAACCATACCTTATTCTCAGTCAATGAAACTAAAATGCTAAATTTTTGAGAAATTATAATTGTACTTGTGTTTCGGTTTTTAATGTGTCGTTTTTATAAGTCCAACCCAAAAAATAAAAGAAAGAGTTTTATTATACAAACATTTTAACATGCGGTAATTATTATCATATCAGTTTATTATATTAAAGTATATAGTTTTATTTAGTTCGAACAAAAAAAGTTTTACTATTCCATTATTATTCCATTATAATTTTTGAGAAATTATAATTGTACTTGTGTTTCGGTTTTTAATGTGTCGTTTTTATAAGTCCAACCCAAAAAATAAAAGAAAGAGTTTTATTATACAAACATTTTAACATGCGGTAATTATTATCATATCAGTTTATTATATTAAAGTATATAGTTTTATTTAGTTCGAACAAAAAAAGTTTTACTATTCCATTATAATGGAAAAAAATAATAATAATAATAGTGATATTGAGGAATTTTCTTATATTCCTGGACTGAGAAAATCAAGTAAGCTGTTACTAATACCTGAGGAGAATGAATTATTCAGGAAAACAGCTTCATATTCCGGGCGCACAAGATATACGTGCTACGATAAAAATTACACTGTAAGTATAAATGCTTTTTTTCATTTTGGCTATTATATTCTAGTTCATTATTTCCTAGTTCATAGGGTCTCAAAAATACCTGGTTTTACCATTGTTAAAACCTGGTGATATTTTGAAAGCATTCGATTTAATAAAGAACGACCATCAAAAGTTTACAAAAACAGAGACAGAACTATTTGATAATTTTGTGAATTATTTCGAAGCCCAATGGAAAGAAAGGTAAATGGTTTTGATTTCTTTCTCTTTTATAAAAAAGAGATTTTATTTTAAGTATCGTTAAAATTGAAAAATATATATATACTAGCTGTACCCGCACACACGTTGTTGTGAAACACGTTTTAAGTGAAATGTTTGTTGTCAGATTGATGAACAATAAGAGCTAGTTATTTTATAAATTTGGGAAAATATTTAAGAATTAATA
This sequence comes from Hybos culiciformis, assembly GCA_964007475.1. Taxonomy (NCBI): domain Eukaryota; kingdom Metazoa; phylum Arthropoda; class Insecta; order Diptera; family Hybotidae; genus Hybos; species Hybos culiciformis. Next base: position 111,969 of record CAXFZM010000406.1, read on the forward strand.
TTAATCATTTCTACTTATTCAACATATATTGTATGAAATCGAATGATATCCTTCCCTAAAACAGTTTCCAAACCAAACCAAATTTGTGTTTTTATCCATTTCCTCTTTTTATGAATCAAATTTGAATGAAATCGGAAGAACTTTTGCAGAGGGATTTCTGGGTAGGGTGCCATTCAAATTTAAAATAGCCTATAACGATCCCGAGACAAAGAGACGGTGTAAATTTCGAAACGATCGGTGATTTAGTTTTTAATATTTTGTAGTTATTAGTAACAAAGAAATTGATTTCTATATATTCGAAGAGGGGGCCAAAGTTTTTGTTACGAAATTCGTGTGTTTAATCATTTTTATGTACCAAATTTAAATGAAATCGGACAAACTTTTGAAATCTTTCCCTAGGGTAGGAGGTCAATAAATTTTTTGTTACGAAATTTGTGTGTAATTATTTCCTCTTTTTACATGCCAAATTTGAATGAAATCGGACGAACTTTTAAAGTCCGCCCCCAGGTGAGGTCCCTGCGTAGGAGGTCAACAAATTTTTTGTTACGAAATTGTGTGTAATCAGTTCTTCTTTTTACATACCAAATTTGAATGAAGTCGGCCCCCCGGGGAAGTCTCTGGGTAGGAGGTCAACAAATTTTTTGTTACTAAATTTGTGTGTAATCAGTTCCTCTTCTTACGTACCAAATTTGAATCAAATCGGACGAACTTTTGAAGTCCGCCCCCGGAGGAGGTCCCTGGGGTATGGAAAATAGAGAATAGCCGATTCTCAGACCTACTGAATACGCATATAAAATTTGGTAAAAATCGGTAAAGCCGTTTCGGAGGAGTACGGTAACTAACATTGTGACATGGAAATTTTATATATTAGATATATATATATATATATAGCAACCTGACATTTTTTTCATTTTTTCAAGTTAATCGTTAGATTTTCATTTTACATTTATTTTATAGGCTGATATTTGACCTAAGTTTTTGCATTTCAGATTTAAAAAAAAAAAAAAAATATGTGAGTCTCGGGACCAGGCCCGGTCCTAGCTGATTCTGCGCCCTGTGCCGATTTTGAAAATTGCGCCCATAAGCATAGTATAAGTCATTTTCACGTCACCATTGAGGTAGACCAGGCCTGAGCAACCCAAAACATAAGCGAGCAAATTTTAAGAAATATCAAAAATTAAAGAGCCGCAAATTTTTTAATAATTATAAATGTATATAAGAAAATCAATATATTTAATTTTTGATTTATATACCGTTTTAAAATATTAAAAATTAAATAAAACAATAATTTTGATTTCTAATTATGAATTTTATACATTGTTCAAAATATATAATTCTTCAAAATTAATTGTAATTTTAATGATGACACCCTTAATTGATTTCTTCAATTCTATTCTATCATTGAAACTCGATGTTTATTTTTACAAAATAATAAAAATTCTTTATTTGTAGTTTACAGTGGAAAAAAAATTCTTGATTTGTAGGGTGCAAGAAAATTCTTTATTTGTAGTTTAGAATGAAAAAAGTATAGGCCGGGTGAAAAAAAAAAATTGTCGGAATTGTTCTTCGAGCCCAATGCAGTGTAAAAAAAAATGATTTCCGGAGCCGCATAAATTTATGTTATGAGCCGCATGCGGCTCAAGAGCCGCAGTTTGAAGTCTGAAGTAGACTATACTAAAGCCCTTTTTTAACGAGGTATTCCCAGTAGGTCTAGTGCTAGTCCTCAAATAAATATACATACACTAGGTAGAAAAAGTCTGCGTACGGGCTCGTTTTCTTATTTTTTGTTCCACATGTTCCCAGTTTTTGATGTCATTTAAAAGGACTCTGTAAAAAAAATTTTTTTTCAAAATTTAAACTTTGAGAAATATCAATTTTTGGAAAAGTCTGCGTACAGCCGGTTTTAATGCAGCGTCTCAAAAATTAACTAATGATGCCATTTGAAAGGCAATTGAATGTAGATAATTTTGCGCCATAAAATTTTATCCCTACGATAAGTGAACGTGTCAAAAATCGCCTTTGAAAATCATAAAAAGAAGCGGTTCTAACCTATTTTCCAGCAGTTCTAAGCTATTCCTATGACTTTCAAAGACAATTTTTGATACTTTCGCTTATCGTACAGATAAAATTATATGGCGCAAATTATCTACATTCAATTGCGTTTCAAATGAGATTACCAGTTAATTTCTGAGACGCGGCATTGAAACAGGCTGTACTCAGAAAGTTCAAAAAATTGATATTATTTCTCAAAATTTAAATTTTGAAACAAAAAAAAATGTTTTCACAAAAAAACATTTTTCATAGAGTACTTTTAAATGACATCAAAAACTGGGAACATGTTCAACAAAAAATAAGAAACGAGCCCGTACGCAGACTTTTTCTACCTAGTGTATACCAAAAAACAATATTTACATAAATACTATGTTGATTTTATTCTATGCTGAATTCTTATTTGCACATTATACAATGTGCAATTTGATGACGGTATACAAAAAAAATTGTATACTGTGTTGATTTTTTTCTGGGTAAAGTTTTTTTGTGAACAGTAGCATAGTAGTCAATTTCGAATGGATTTGCATGTTCTTGACTACAAATCGATTGGCGCCCTATTCGTTAGGCGCCCTGTGCAAGTGCATATCATGCACATATAGCAGGACCGGCCCTGCTCGGGACACACGGAAGAAGTGAAACTTCATGGCAAGTAGTATTTTCTGGGAAGGCTAAATAAATATTTAAAATGGCCAAGTGCATATAAGATATGACGCCGATCGATTTTTTCGACGGCGACTAGTTGATTTTTGCCCTTCGAATGCTGCGGTCAGTCGACTTAAAATTACTTGTTTTGGGGAATTCGGCGGCTTAGAAAAAATTAAAACCCAGCGACTGCTTATACCTTGTTCGCATTCTAATTTAAATTCCACTTATATTCCGGAAAACAAATTACCGTTCGCATTACAAAATTTGATGAGAAGTGGAATTTAATGATGTATACAAAAATTTAGAAATTTGTTGTTGAAAATTTTGACTTTTTATCTCACTTTTTATCAATTTTATTTTGTTTTTTTTTTTCATTTTGACTCGAATTTGACAAAAAAAATTGTTGCCAACTATAACAAAATTTCAAAAAGTGAGTGAAAGTAACTATAAATATAGAATTTTAACTCTGACAAACTAGATTATGAAAGTGGAATATACATATTCCGGAATATATTTTTATATGAAAAATCCAGTAAATTTTCCTGAAATATTCCGGAAAACAGCATATTCCACAAATATTCTCCTAATGCGAACACCATATTAGAGATAAAAGCATTTAAAAAATCTAAAATACTTTTTAAGCTCAAAAAGTTTACTGGCATAAAATTATTTCAAAATGGCTAGATTTATGGCAACACTGATTGCAGATGATTTCTACTATATTTTAAGCTGTAAACACAATTCCGGTTATTAGCGACAATAATGTATGAAAAAACAGCAGCGTGGCTTAAATCATGTTTTCTTTTTGTTGCCCGAAAAGTTTAACCTAAAATAACTTTTGCAAATATGCCTGAAAAATTTCATGTTTATTAGTACTTCTTCTGAAAAGGAATTGTAAAAAAATATGCCTCCTGCATTTTATTAGTGTAATTTAATGTCAAAAATAAATTACACTAACAAACTAAAAAAATTACATTAAGAAAAATTAATATAAAAAATAAATTATCTACAAAATAGGTGCATTGGAACATTTTTATTCAGAATACATATTTGTATTCCAAAAACTTTTTGAAAATTAGCACTAATAATTAATAAATGAAATATTTGTTATTCAATAATTTAAAATAAATTATATTTCCCTTTCAATCGAAAAAAAAAATAGTATTTTCGACTTTAATTCTGAGCTAATATAGAGTAGGTTATTGCGCTGATAAGCTTCATTAAGTTGCTAGCAGCTGTCGGTTTTATCATCAGCTGAAACATAATTTTTTCCTTTTTCTTTTTTTTTTTTGCCTTTTTTTTTGACAATAATCGTTTGAATTTTGACAATAATCGTTTGAATTTTGTTTTATTTTTTGACAATAATTGTTCTGTTTTTGACACTTACATTTTTTTCACTCTCAATCACAATGCCTCTAAAGAAGTTTCACTTCAAAAATTTTTTTTTGGGAGATATGACGATTCTTGTGGCAGAAGGCTTGGAAAATTTTGAAACTTCAAACTATCATCTCTCTGTTGTTAAATTTACAAGAATATTTTCAGATATCATTTTAAGTAGATATTCGTGCGGGCTTTCTTTGCAGGTGTTGGCAACTCGGTGTTGCCAGTTTAACCAATAGAGAAACCCTAAAAACACTGAAAAATCAAAAAATGGGCTTTTTCAATTGAATGTGCTCCCTCAATTTTCAACCGATTTGGTCACTCTATACCATTTTGGATAGGTCTTTCAGACATCTTTAAAAAGCCGCATGCTCCCATTGAAATTTTTTAAGGCTTTAGAAGATAATTCACTTCTTAGGATTTCCCCATACAAAAAAATGACCATTTTTAGCCATTTTTAAAAAAGTTGTGCTCCATGATCTTACGTACGATATTTTTCAAACTTCGCAGTCAAAAAGTACATATTTATACCTTTCGAAAGCCGCATGCGCGGGTTAAATCGGTCCAGTACTTTCGGATTGGCGGCACTTTTTGGTTCAATTTTTGCTGTTTTAGTGTTGTTTTTACTGTATATATTTTCGAGAACTGTTTTAAACAGACTCCCCTTCCATTTCACTTTCATAAACATTGTCATATAGGCTTTGAAATTCTTTTTTTTTTAATGTTTCTTCCACATCAATTTCATTTTCTTTCCAATTTTCTTTTCCAAACTTATAACCTAAACTTTGCTATTGTAATTTGTTTTTTCAGTAATCCTATCTGATTTTACAATACTTTCTGAAAGGCATATAGCAAGTTCTATAAAGTCGAGTATCTTCGAACAGGCCTGGACTGGGAATGAATTTGGGACCGGGAAATTAAAATTTTCTTTGTAAAAAAATTTTCTCACGCTTAAAAAAAAAATTAAAAGTAAACATTATAATTTTAGTACCGCCCACCAGGAAACTCCTTCTAGCTTGTTAGGCCAGTCCAGCTCTGTCTCCGAATCATTCAAAATCTCACTCACGAGTTGTTTTGAGTCGCTTTTACGTTTTTTAGTAGTAGATAATTGTTTTAAATTATTCGAACGTTTTATCCGTTCATTCACGTTCCAACATGCATTTCCTAAAAACATGTCCTCATAAATTTTGATTTTTCAGTCATTTTTGTTATGGATTCGTTCTTTAAAATTGAGTTTTTGAATAATAACGGACATTTTTTTTTTCGTAATTTTTTTAATTTGGCATACCTCTTTTATTTATTATTCGATTCTTAAAATTTTTTTTTTGTTGGAAAGGTCTTGAAACGAATTTTTTTGGTTTCATTTCTGTAGTACAAATGTTGCCCAAAAGGTGGAGTAATTTTAGTTTAATACACAAAATTTGTTAAAACGCCATCTATACAATATTTTCAGGAACTAAAACTTTCTAAAAAAAAATGAAGGTAAACTCCTCCTGAATCAAAGTCTAGAACATCATGAAAGGCTATATCGAATTTTTCATACTCAAAAATGTTTAATTTTAAAGTAACCAAAAAGTAACGGTAAAACCTAAAAAAACCAAAATGGCGGCAAACTTGTTGAACAAACATTATTTCTAATACCTTTTTCTACCACTTTCAAAAATAAAAATCTAATTTTTGCAAAAAACGCGTTTTTGTCAGGTTGCTAATTATACTATACAAAAACAAATCTTATATATCATGGGTAGCCAATATGTGTGACGGAGTCTACCGCTTGCCTTTTTCTTATTAGAAATTTATTAAACTTCTAATTTTAAAGTCATATTAACATTACATGGTTATCGGCTATCTTAATAGGTTTAACTTTTTCTCCTGTAAACGCAATTGAAACATGATTTAAAACAATTTGAAAATATAGCGTCTGAATCTGAAGATAGAAAGAGATCTGAATATGATTAATATGCTAAGAGAGAACTCGGCTTGTTTCAAGATTTCAAGATTTCAAGATATTTCAAAAATAGAGCACACCATAGCTTTTATGAAATTCGATATATTTTTGGATCCACTTTCCTTGGAGGCTGTATTTTCTACAATGAATATAATCTAAACAAAACATCGCCCTGTTTAAAAATAGGGCATTTGGCATTAACATCGTTTTACGTAGCTATGAGCCAAATAATGAACATATACAATGTCAAGAATCCACCGCGTTCTCTGATGCTAATAAAAAATTAATATTTACGAATTATAGAAATTATTTGTAGCCACTGTTATTTTATAGTTTAAAGCTTTTAAGAATTAACTTCTTTCGGCAGTTCCTATGACTGCTTCGTGTGTTTTTTTTGTATATTTTGAGCCGGGAAAACTCTAACAGTAGCTACCTACCCACAATTTTATGTCAGGTAATCTGTATTTCACCAGAGCTACCTATTTTGGAAACTTTTTGTTTTTGCATATTTTGAGCCGGGAGGACTCTAGCAGTAGCTCCCTATCCAAAATTTTTGGTCAGGTAATCTTTATTTCACCGGAGCTACCTATTTTGAAAAAATTTTTTTTGCATATTTTGAGACGGAAAACTCTAACAGTAGCTCCCTATCCAAAATTTTTGGTCAGGTAATCTTTATTCCACCGGAGCTACCTATTTATATATTTTTTTTTTGCTTATTTTGAGCAAGGGAGGCCTTAACACTAGCTCCCTACCCAAAATTTTCGGTCAGGTAATCTTTATTTTACCGGAGCTACCTATTTTGCAATTGTCTCTAAAATTTTAATGAACAATAGTAGCCTACTTTCAGGCTTTTGTAATTTTTAGAAAATATTTTTCAAAAATAGGTGCAGAAATCAATTTCACAGAACTTTTGGAACTGCGAATTTCGCTGTGTAGGGATTTTTATTTTCATGAATAATTTAATACATATTTATTGCTGTTAAGCTTTTTTCTATGACTTGAATATAAGGAAAAATGCACTGCCACAGAAGCAGTGCGGTCGTATTATACTTTCTGAAAAATTTAAAAACAAATACGGGAAATTTTTTTTGTTATGGGATTTTTGAATGTATAGAGAAATGCACTGCTTCAGAAGCAGCACAATTTTCATATGGGATGTTTTTTGTTTGTTTTGAATTTTCAAAACTGATTTTCATGTACATAATGTGTATCATAAAACTTTTATAATTAAAAAAAAGAGGTTTTTATCATAAAACTTTTATAATTAAAAAAAAGAGGTTTTTATGTTTTACAGTACCCTTTCTCAAAACTTCCACGAGCCGCACTGTTTGTAAGTCTAAAAAACATCAAATGACAAAATTTTCTTCTTCTAAGGGTATATTGAAATAAATACAAGAAATAATTTTTCAATTATAAAAATATTATGAAAAGAGTTCTGATAATCCTAATAAATTCATCCCTGAAGTAGTTTATTTGCTTCTTATTTGTACGAAATATAAAATAATAATAATAATAATAATAAGAAGAAGAAAATATAACATTAAATGAATATAAAAATAAACATAAAAATAAAAAAAATACGAATGAAATTAATTTTCAGCTGGGAAATTTGATTGATTGGAAATTCTAAAGAAAAAATAATATTTTATACATCACTGTTCCATTTATATAAATAAATATTTTGTCAGTAATAAAATGGCAAGAAGTGAAAAAATTTAAAGGAAAATTAATACTCCTACAACATTATTATCTCTATATGTAAATATATAACTTGCCTCATTCAAATTTTTAATACCGTGTACATGTGGGTGACTGACTGGTGGTTGGTCAGTGGGATTTACGACCGACCAATTGTACGGAATATTAATTTACCAAGTTTAATCAAGGAAGAGACATTACCCAAAACATGTTGGTGTAAAAAGACCAAATCAATCCGCTTTACTAATGATTGAAGGTTGAGCTGCTGAAACGTTCAGCATAAGGAACGTGATAAATGAACGGGTTACCAATTTTAGCCAAATTTGAATATAAAGACCTCTAAGAGTAAAACGAGAAATTTTTTTTTTTACAGATTCTACACTAAAAATATCAACATCAAAATTAGGGGACCATACTTGAGAAGAAAATTCAAACAAAGGTCGAACCATGCATGTAAAAAGAGAGCGAGTTATGCGACGATCATCGAATTCCTTCGACCATCTCTTCATAAATCCCAAAACAGAATTTGCTCTTCCAACTATCGAACCAACGTGCTGTCAACGTACTGGGAAATCCAATTTGCAATCAGAAATTACACCCAGATCTCTTACAACCTGCACTCGAGATACACTGAAATCACCTATCCTATAACAGTAATTTATTGGAGATAACTTTCTGGTAAATGAGATGGTTTGGCATTTATTAATGTTAAGAATCAAATTATTCTTAAGACGCCACTTCGTTAAACTGTCAAGGTCACTCTGAAGCTGTTCACAATCAGATTGCTAATATACTTAATAATTTTCATATCATCCGCGTATGCATTTACAGTACCATGCTTCAACACTTTGACGACGTCATTGACTGCTATTATAAAAAGAAATGTGGGTCCCTGACGGACACCCGGGGTGACAACGAAACATTGAACGAAATATTTTTGAACTTAATATTTCTTTAGGCGCGTTGTACAAGGTAAAAATCTATTTTCAAATTCGAGTCTCGAAAACGCGTGAGATTTTTTCTCAGAAGAATAAGAATACTCAAAATACACTCGAATTTGAAAAATGTACACAAAAAAAATAGTGGTTATTTATTAAAATTTTTTTATTAGATTTTTATTAAATTTTATTATGCCTTCATCGGGGCTCGAACCTGCGTCCTTAGCATTGCAATCAGCCAACAAGTAGAAAATATAAATTTGGTATATACATTTTCTGTATGTTGTGTTGGTGATTTGCAATACTAAGGACGCAGGTTCGAATCCCGAAGAGAGAAAAAAATCTAGTATGAATAATTGAAATCTATATATAATTGAAACTATTACTATTATATTTATAACAAATTATTTTAATAAAATACAACCAAAATTTTTTTTCAAAATAGGTAGCTCCGGTGAAATCCGGATTACCTGACCAAAAATTTTGGATAGGGAGCTACTGTTAGAGTTTTCCCGGGTGAAAATATACAAAAAAAAATTTCTTTCAAAATAGGTAGCTCCGGTGAAATAAAGATTACCTGACCGAAAATTTTGGGTATTTTGATAAAATGCAACCAAAATTTTTTTTCAAAATAGGTAGTCCGGTGAAATCCGGATTACCTGACCAAAAATTTTGGGTAGGGAGCTACTGTTAGAGTTTTCCCGGGTGAAAATATATAAAAAAAAATTTCTTTTCTTGCATAGCAATTTCATTTAAAAATAATTTTAAACTAAGAAAAATTCACAGCTAACAAACTTTTTTTTATGAGTTCAATTTTTTGAAATTTCTTGAAGGTGCTGCAATTCTTAGAAATAAATGAAATTAATTAAAAATTGCTTTGGAAATTAAAGAAATTCAAAATTTCACGTCACTAGCCCTGGAGAGTGGTATTTTAGCTTTATTTCTGCTTTTGAGATTTTTTATTATCTTTTTGCTTTACTTCAGAATCCAAGCAAATATGTTCAAATTTTTCAAAGCTCATTTGGGCCAAAAAATTCTAAATTAAAATAATCCGCCTCACCTACCCTGGAGCCAGTTAAATACTCTCTAACATATCAAAAAATCACTTCAGTCTAGATTGTAGTAACCCTACAATCAAAGCCAAACTAAGACCAATTTTTTGCAATTTTTCACATTGAGGGCTCTTAAAGCGAATTTAATTCTTATCCCTTTCACATTATAAAGAATGTTTAATTTAAAATTATTATACACTTCATTGAAATTTAGTTTAACGCCTGCTATGTATAATTAATAAAATTTCCACACCAAAAATAATGATTTCAAAAATTTTACCATTAGGAGAGAATTTCATTATTGAAAAGCGACATCTGATCAATATTGTCAATACTAAAATTCTCTTTGATGGGAAATATTTTGTAATCATAATAATGAATTCAATTTTTGCATTCTTAATATTAGAAAGCGTATTGAAAGATGTATTGTAAATAAAACGTAATGTAGTGTTAATTCCTATTGAACGCACGTTCTGAATCCATTATTTAAATTTTAACCTATGCTTTTTTTCAGGGATCTTAATATCTATATAGCTCGGAAGAATAAGATCACTGACTTGTCTATATAAAAGACAAAACATCAAATTTGTCTATGTATTAAGGTCGAATAAGCTTTTCATACAAAAGTCAAATTTTTGTATGGAACTATCTATTTGACATATAAGTATAAATTATTATTAATATTTTTATAATTATTATATAAAAAAAATTAACAAAAATATTACTGAATATGCCAAAAATTCGTAATATTTTTGGCAATACAAAAGAAGCGAACTTAAAAACCGTTTGATAGAGGGACCCCCGCTTAAATTTTTTTTTACAGTAACGGGCAAAATAAGACGAGCAGTCGAAAAGATTAAGATTCAATAAAAAAAATTAATTTAATTTGGACTACCCAAAAGGTAAAATTTAAATAAGCAAAGAAGCATGTTCGAAATAATAAGCAAAGAATCATGTTCGAAATTGACCAATTCCGTACAGTACCAAAGGGAATATGACCGAACAGTTCCAACGTTTGGCCTTCCCAAAGGTGATGAAGAACTGAAAAGAAAATGGGTTACGGCAATTAATCTCCCAATTTAAATATACGTTTTTTTTCTTTTTTAAAATATTGTTGATATTGATTGAAATTATCAGCTACAACTATAAGTTTAGTTAGTAATATTGATTGAAATTATCAGCTACAACTATAAGTTTAGTTAGTAATATTTATGATTAATTTTGTGAGTTTCAATAAAATTTTATTTTGATTGTTTAAATGTTGTTTTATTCATTATTGATTATGTTGGAGGCTTATTACTTATGTCGAACTTTCACTATCGACATAACAAAGCCGCAATTCTATGCTTTAAGTTTCATTACTTTAGCTATTCTTATTTTATTGTAAAAGATAGGTACTTCATTTTACAAAAATATTCATAATGTTTCATAATATAAAATTTCTAAGTTATACAAAATTTTTTTTAAAACGTAATTAGTTTTTTTTGCCACAATGTACATTTATGTTGGTCGAACCATTTGACCGAAAGAAGTCAGTGATAAAATATGATTTCTCAGTAACTGAACACTGATAAGATAAGACAACAAAATACAAGCACACTTCAATTTCTAATTTAAATAAATGTAAGTTTTTACAGAAGTTTTCAAGAAATTAGTATTTTTCCCAGAATTTCTAAATATTTCCAAATAGCTTTACAGTAAATCAGAATTTATTTTATAAAATATTTTAATGCGCAGGGCTTCGGTAAGTTGTATTTACATTCGCAAATTTAGCTCGGTAAATGGTCCATTACATGCATCAATACACATGCAATTATAGAGGAATGTAAATTGTATTTACATTTCCCTATGATGTAAATTGTATTTACATTGCTCTATATTGTATTTACATTCTTCATTTTGAACTGCGTAATACTATAAACAAAAATAATATCACTCACACTCACAATATTTCAATACAGACAAATACCAAAAAAAAATTGCAAATGTATACCTCTCACATGCATCATATCAATGTCAAACAAAGCTTAGTTTATAATGCTAAAAATCATTATTTTACTTCTGAGCTAATCTATATTTTCCCTCTGAGCAAACAAAAAAAAAAAAAGAACCAATAAAAAAATACGCGGCTATTTTTTTTTTTTTTCTAAAAAGCGGCCAGTCGATCAGTCGATGAATTTTCTTAACATGTGTTTCAGTCTACTATTTTTAAAGGATCTTCGAACCTCTACTACTAAATTTTTAAACGAGTGTCGTTGGATTTTAGTACAAAAATTTAAACCACACTTCAAAAATTGCACTTATTTTTATTCAAAAAAACAAAATGAATAAAAATAGAACAATGGTAACCCTGAAAATATCTTTGTTGTCATTATAAAGTCTGCTGTCAATTGTCAAATGTCAAGTAAGAATTTTTTTTTCTTTTATTAACGAGGAAAATGGCACCAACAAGGAGATTATTTATTGTAAATATAAATTATAATTATATAATTATTATTTCATTTTATTTTTAATTATAAAAAAAAATAATTATAAAATTATTATTATTTTTTTTAATAATTAAAAATAAAATTAAATAAAATTTAAGAAGACCATAAGTTCCTAAAATAATAATAAAAAAAAATTAGTAATTTTTCTAAAAAAAAATTATTCGTTTTTTTTTTTTGCAAAAAAGAAAATGAATAATTTTTTTTTGGAAAAATTACTAATTTTTTTTTAATATTTTAGGAATTAGCTGATTTTAAATCATCCGGTTTGAAATCATTTCGAGAAATAAATTTACTTCCGTATTAATTAAATTTTATTTCCTTGCTTCATTTTGAACTTTTTTGTTTATTTTTTTCATTGTAAATGTATTGTTTTCAACTCCCTCTCCCATGCACTTTAAAGCAGTACAATACATGTTAATCAAATTTGTTATACAGCTCGTTGTGTATACACACAAACACATAGACACTCGTCAATATTATATCACTCGACCTTCGGTCTCGTGATATAAACATGACTCGTGTCTATGTGTTTCTGTGTATGCACAACTCGCAAGAATAACAAATTTTCTTAACATGTATTGTAATCTACTATTCTCACACAGGCATGATATAATATTATAAAAATTTTTATATTCCCACGGTTGTGTAACCTTGACAACAAAGTTTATTAAAGCTGACATGATTTTTATAAGATTTATATAAGTTAACGTAATATGTATGATTTAAATAAATATCAAAAGCATGTATTTTAAATATCGAAATACCGGTATTTATATGTCATAATACCGGAATTTCGGTTTTAAAAAATATCCTCAGAATACCGGTATTCGGTATACCACTCATTTTCACCGCGGCAAAACTATGGAATAGTTTTTTGTTCTAATTAAACCCAAAAAATTAAAAATTTAAAAGATCCAAAATTGTTATTTCAAATATACGCCGAGTTAATATATTTTTAATGTTTTTTCCTACGAATAGATCAATGGTTTTTTCTTTAATAAAAAGACAGGTAGGTAGGTCTTAATGCTCAAAAAGAATTGAAAAGCGAAAAATAATTTTGGGACAAAATACTGTTGAAAGTATGTTATAAGGAAAATATTGAAGTACTTCTGCCGAAAAAATTTTGGAATAAAAATAATACACATGTATTTTGGTATGGAAGAGAAGAATTCCAAGTGGAATATTTTTATTCAAAATATCTTTATTCCAAAAAGTATTCGGGAGAAACATTTATAGCAAACAAAATAAAGGTTTTTTGTTGCTTATGTTAAATTGGGAAATCAAGCTTTTAATAATGAAGTTAATTTAATTTTGACTTTGAAAAAAGTATTTCTAATTCATGTTGATTATTTAGTATCTAATAAAATATGGATAATAAATTTTAAATATTTTACCCACCTAGTACTAGGTATTAACCTATTCCAGCAAAATATCCTTCAATCGAAAACTATTGCTCTCGATTTTTCAAAGACCCCGTTTTATTTTATTTTGTGCCCACTTGATAATATCTGATATGGGTTTTATTTTCTATAAAATTCTAAGATAAGAAAAATTGTGAATATTACTGTCCTTCATTACTGAAACGTAAAGATCAGGATGGCTGTATCTCAGTGCTTACATACTTTTCCCTCAACAAAAATAACTTAATAATATGTATGAGAATAAATTTTCATTATTACTTTGAAAATATTCATCAAGAATCAAGGTGAGTTTATTAATTTTTATAAACATTGGAAGCTAATTTTAGTTTTAGGGGGGGTACATTTTTGATTTTCAACACTTACTTCTTACCACACCATTAATAGCCTTTCTTTATACTAATTATTCTATGACTAGAGTGAACACAATTACGGCGACGGCGACGAAATAAATAAACTGGTAAAAAAATAAACAAATAACAAATAAAAATTTATATTTTCATTTTAAATTTTTTTCAAGGTTTCGGAATTTTTAAATTAAATTTAAAATGAATTCGGAAGAAAAATTAACCAGGACAGGAAACATTTTAAATATTATTAAAATTGTAATGATTGTGATGGAGGTGTTAAAAATAATAAATGCGAATAAACGAAGGTGGTGGGTACGTCCGGTAAATTTATCTAGGGATGAAAATGGTTTTTTTTGTAAAGGATACCGGCAGATTAAAGAAATGGACGACGAGCATTTTTCAAAGCCACCAGAATGAGCATTTGTAATTTTAATTACCTCCGTCTGCTGATTGAACCTCAACTTCAAAAAACTGCCAGACGAAAACCTATCGGCCCTGAGAATAGGCTAATAATAACAGTTATGTAAGTTTATTAATCTAAATCAGGCATGTGCAACTCAATTGCGTGCCAGAGCCACTGAATAAATTTCGTACCTCGGCATGAGCCACATATAAAAAAACGAATGAATAAAATAATAATGGTTTATTGGTTTTGATTTAATTCAGAATTTGTACTAGTAATTTAATTTAAAAATTGCAGCATAAAACATAACAAAATATAAAATAAATCTTCAAAAAATAAAAAATAAAATAAAAGTTAATGAGAAATTTGAGTGTTTTTGGTATGGTTGAGTTTATTCAAATCAGGTGCAATTTTTGTTGTTGAAATTCTGAGTTGATGTTCCAAGTTTATATCAAGGATTCGGGTTCTGTATTTGCTCTTGCAATATTTCATTTTTGAAAAAAAACTTTCGCAAAGATAAGTATTTCCAAAGGCACTGATTACCAGTGATGCCAATTTTTTTTAATCAAAAACACTTTATTTGAGATCATTTGGTTACAAAAAAATAAAATAAAAAATTATTAAAAAAAAAATAATAAAATGAATTAAAAAATTTTACAAAACTTACATATCAATAGACAACTCTATCTTATTAATTTTTATTTTTTTTCAGAATTAGAAAAAAAATATTTTTTATTTCTTATTATTATATTTTTAATTATTTTTATTTGACGATCAACCAAATCCAAATGACGAAGAAATCTCACAAATTGACAGACACCAGTCAGTCACACTATAAATTTTCAAAAACAAAATCAATCAATCATCAATTTTTAAAATAAAACGGAACAGGAAAAGGAAAAGCATTTAGCAGATACAGAACAGAATAGACGAATAGAAGAATGAAATACAAACAACAGAACAAAGGAAAAACAAAACAAATTGTCAAAATTTATTATCAACCTTGCCAGACACTGTAAAAAAATTGAAAATAACGTTCCCAATATTCAGTAAATTAAACTAATATTTTTCAAGAAATACTTGACACTTTTGATTGCAAACAAAGTTTTAAATTATTAAAAAGAATTCAAACAATAAAATAAATCCCTAGATTTTGCCATTTTTCCCTAGATTGTTAGAAAAATTCCCTAGAATTCTTTAGATTCCTTAAAATTCCTAAAGTGCTAAAAAAATCCCTAGATCTAGGGAAAAATTCCCTAAGTTGGCATCATTGCTGATTACTCTGCTTGCATGTAATCGTAGTTGGGGAAACTTTGACTGAGTTATAAATTTTTTATAAAATTCAATTTTACTAATTTCATTCAAAGAAAAAACAGCTTTTAAGTGGTCATCACACTGCAACTCAATTAACTCCATTTGAAAATTTGCAGGTACTGTATATGGATCTACTTGGAATGGTGACGAAAATATTTCAAAATGTTTGTCATATTTCGATATTTCTTGAAATCTAGATTGGAAGTTGTTAGCCAATTCTTTTATGTATTCAGCATATTTTCTAACATTTTTGTCATCCTTATAAAAGTTTTTTAATTCTGGGAAATGTGTTGGTTCATTTTTGTTAAGCTGATCTTGCCACAATCTTAACTTTAACCTGAATGCTTTTACATTGTTACATGAGTCGACTATTAAAGTATTCTCTCCCTGCAATATGAGATTTAAATTATTAAGGTGTTCAGTTATATCCACTAAGAAACATAAATCTAATAACCATTCAGAATCAGATAGTTCAGAAACTTTGAAGTTTTCAATTTGTAAAAACATATCTATCTCATTTTTAAGCTCTAAAAACCTTCTTAAACATTTGCCACGACTGAGCCACCTAACATTACTAAAGTAAGTTATATCACCATATTCGCTATCAAGCTCCTTTAAATATTCTTGAAATTTTCGATGTTTTGTGGCATGGGATCGAATAAAATTAACAGTTTTTATGACTACAGCCATCACAGAATTCATGTTTAGCACTTGAGCACAAAGGTTTTCTTGGTGTATAAGGCAGTGAAAGATATATAAATCGGTAGATTTAATGGTTATTTCATTCATCTTTTTTTCCAAAAGACCTAAAAACCCTTTGTTTCTTCCAACCATACATTTGGCACCATCAGTAGCAATTCCACTTAATAAAGATGGAGACAAATTAAAATTAGTAAAACATTCCCAAAACGCTTCAAAGATATCAGACCCTTTTGTTGTGTCTTTCAGTGTTTGCAAATTTAATAGCTCTTCAGTAATATTAAAATCATCATCTATTCCTCGCAGAAATATAACTAGCTGGGCACTGTCACTCATGTCTGTACTTTCATCCAAACACATGGAAAATGCTTGAAACTTGGTTATTTTTTCGTTTATCTTCTCTACAATATTTTCAGATATATCGGATATTCTTCTTGTAACTGTCCATCGCGAATGACTTATATTTTCAAATTCTTTCTTCTTTTCTGGGAGTAAGTCGTCAACTGCACATAATAAAGCCTCTTTAACAAAATCATCATCAGAAAATGGTTTCAATTTCTTCGCTATCAGATATGAGACTGAAAAGCTTGCCTTGACAATGTTCGATGATTGGTGCAACGTTTTTTTTAATAAATTTTGCTGGGCATTCAAGCGTTCTTTAATCTCATAATCTTGATCGTTCTTTCATTACCAGAAATGTCATGGAAATCTTGATGTTGTTCCATATAGTGTCTTTTTATATTCGACCCTTTTATCGTTTTTGTTATACTCCTGCAAATTAAGCACATTACCTTTCCATTTATAAAAGCTTGAAAATAATCCAGTTCCCAACTATTCTGGTACTGCCTATTTTCGTCACACAATTTTCTTTTACTCATTTCCACTTCTTTGGGTTAACTTTGATATTCATAATCAAAAAAATTAAGTTAAAAAATAAACAAAAATTACCTTTTTTTGCAAAACAAACAAATCATGGCCAGCTAATAAACATTTTTTAAAAATTAAAGCAAAACAAAAGTTCTTTTCGTACAAAAAAGAGCCACATATTACGTTAATCAAAACATTGATGGGAGCTGCAGATAAAAATCAAATGAGCCGCAGGTTGCACATCGCCGATCTAAATTATAACTCGATGATTGCAATTTGACAATCATTAATAGATTTCAATATATTTTTTAATTTTAGGTATTAAGCGCACGGATGCTCTCCGCAAATTTTGGCTTGGCTGTTCAAGTTGGGAGTTTCGACAGTAAGGAAAATAATTTATGAAACCTGTAGCGTAATTTTTGAAGAGCTGAGCCCGATTTTTTTGGCTACACCCAATAAAACTGAGTTTAAATCCATTTCAAACTAATATTATTTAAAAACCGGCCTACATAATTGCTTGGGAGCTATCGACGGAAAACATATTAACATCGTGTGTCCAAGAAAAACTGGTTCCCAATATTTTAATTATAAAAAGAAATTTAATGTGGTTCTTCGTGCCATTTGCGATTATCGGTAAATTTAATGAAAACCAAAATAATGTAATTTTTTTATTATGTTATTTTTATATTTTTAGTTACACGTTTACTTTTTTTAATGTGGGAGCAGTAGGAAGCCAGAGTGACGGGGGGATTTTTGCAAATAGTGGTTTCGGACGTAAAATATTAAAAGGGGAACTAGAAATACCGGAGACTACATTCCTTCCCGAAACAAGTATTACGTTTCCATATTATTTTGTTGGTGATGGAGGTTTCCCATTAAAAAATAATTTGATGTGACCATATCCGGGAAGAATCATAGATAATGGGAAAACAGAATGCAATAAAAGAATCTCAAGAGCAAGAGTCACTATTGAAAACTCTTTCGGAATTTTGAGTCACAGAAGGAGAGTTTTCCACACTGACTAATATTGTGACCCTAAAAATGTCGATAAAATAATCTTGTGTACAATCGTTCTTCATAACTTTTTAATGATGAAAAACGATGATGAATACTTCACAGAAGACCTAGTAGACCAAGAGGTGGATGGTAATATTATTGAAGGAGCTTGGCGTAATGACCCCACTGTTTTCTACAACTTACAACATCAAACTGGTAATAGAAGTTCCAGAGATGCATTTACATTAAGAGACATATTAAGGGATTATTTGGCTGAACATTAAAGTTCATTGTAAATTATTTTATTTTTTGGCCTAATTGTTTAATTAAATTAATGTTAAAAAAATTTTCTTAATTAAAATTAATTATTCTAAATTTAAATAATAATTTGAAGTTAAATTTTAATATTTTACTGTTTCAGAGCTGACTAAATTTAAGTATTTTTGTACTGAATTCAATATGCAGTACCAGCATACTAGTACTGGAAAAATAATGCTGTATTTTTTCACAATGTAGTGGTTCTGCAGAAAATTTAAGTACTAGTATACTGGTACTTTCAAATAATGTTTTAAACTTAAAAATGTTTATGTAATATTTTTATAATACTATTTATTTCCATTTTTCACGTATGACCACAAATTGGAATTTGGCATGGATATATAAACAGGATGTTTGACTTATAGAAAATTTTCGTTCCCAAAAAGTATCCCTAGTTTCATTTAACACCATAGGTTAGTCCCTTATGTTGTTTATATTTATTAATTTTTTTTATTTTTTTTTTATTAAAGTTACCAAATCACTAGGTGGGATACCTTTTATACTAAAGAAGTATGGATTTGGTAATGAGGACAGGAAAATTTAGACGGGATTAAAAAGTGGGACAGTTAGTCGGTAATCATTTACACTTTTCTTAAAACGGCGCAAGTCGTAGATTAAGCGTCCACCAGCTGTCGGGAACAACTTTAATGGGAGAGCATTCCACATTCTCGAGGTGCGAATTGAAAACGAATCTCCGAAGCTCGTTCTATCACATGGGAATTTTGACGGAATATGGGTGTGACGTTGTGGCGGTACGTGTTTGACGTGAAAATACTTGAAGTGAAGGAAGTAGGGCTTTTACTTCCAGGGAACACGTATCCATTCCAACAAGGTATTTATAAAAAATGGAAAGTGAACCTACATTGCGACGGTGATTGAGTGATGTTAATGAGCTGGTGGTTTGGTGATTGTTTATCAATCTAATAGCCCTTCTCTGAACTTTGTCCAGGTACTCAAGGTGGGTTTTTGGAGCACCAGCCCATATATGTGAATTATATTCTAATTTCGGTCGTATGTAGGATTTATAAATGTTTAAGAGATCAGAGGGGGAAAAGTATTGTTTACATCTTTTTAGAAAACCAAGACATTTCGCTGCGTTTTTTGCCGTTTCGAAAATATGAATTTTCCAGCTTAAATCGCAAGTTATTTTCGAACCTAAAATGTTAAGGCTAATTGAAGGCAGATTTGAAAGGAAAATTGGGGATCGAAAGTTGACAGCTTTCTAGAAATTAGGCAGCATTGGGTTTTGGATGCGTTGAACTCAACTCTGTTGAGAAGACCCCATTGTGCAATTTTTGAAAGGTCGTGATTTATGCTACTTTGCAAGAAATTTCGTTTCGTAGTAACAGCATTTGAGGATGCTGATTTTCTATTAATAAAATCGTAGCTTGCTACCAAATTACTGTCATCGGCGAAGCTGTGGATGGGGTTTAGAGTAGATTGCAGAAGATCATTAATGAAAATTAGAAAGAGGGTTGGTGAGAGAACGCACCCTTGGGGTACACCGGAGTTGATATTGAAAATTTGTGACTGGTACCCATCCACAACAGCACGAATAGAACGGCCAGACAAAAAATTGATGATCCAAACGACAAAGGCTGATCCAAGACCCATTGATTTAACTTTAGAAATCAGGGCCGAGTGCCACACTCGATCAAAAGCCTTAGCTATATCCAAAGCAACAACACAAGCCTCACCGGAGTTGTAAAGACTGGTGTTGAGCTTGTCGGACAAATATGTCATTAGATCACCAGTCGATCTATTCGAGCGAAAACCATATTGCTGGTCACTTAGCAGTTTATTGCTTTCAAGGTATTTTTTAACTTTATTATTAATGAGAGATTCCATTACTTTGGAGAGAATAGAAGTAAGCGCAATAGGCCTGTAGTTTGAGGGATCGCATTTATCGCCTTTTTTTGGAATAGGCTGAACATGCACAACTTTCCACTTGGTGGGGTAAATGCCAAGTGAGTATGAAAGATAGAAAAGGTTGCGCAGAGGTTTAGCTAGAACGGAGGCATTATGTTTAAGGACCACAGCCGGAATACCATCGGCGCCAGTTGACTTTTTCACATTCAGATTTTTTAGAGCTTTCAAAACAGCACGTTGCCTAAAGTAAACTCTTCCAAAAGAAGAGTTTACAGTTGGCAAAACAGGTGGAACTTGAGCTGAAGCTACGAGTGTTGAGTTTTGACTAAAAAGTTTAGCAAACAAACTAGCCTTCCCAACCGAATCTGATATGATCCGGTCACCATCTACAAGGGGAGGAAAAGATGAAGGCGAACAAAAGTTTTGTTTTACACTTTTAGCGAAGCTCCAAAAGCTTCTGCTATTTTTAGGAAGGTTTAATATTTCTTGTCGCTTCCTCTGGGTATACAAAACTTTCTGTTGGCGACAAATTCTACTACATCTGTTCCTGACTTCGCGCCAGTGCTTCAGTGAACTTAAAGAATTGTTATGTTTATACTCACGAAAAGCATTATCCCTATCTGCTATGGCCCTTACACAGGTGTCATTGAACCACGGATTTTTAGTATTCGTTTTATTTTGCACTATTTTATGAGGAATGAAAAGTTTCATTCCTAGCAGAATACTTTCGGTAATGACAGCCGTGCAAAGGTCAACATCCTTCTCCAAGAAGCAACGAGAGAGATCCATTCGTCCAAGAAAACTAGCAAGCCCATCCCAATCAGCTTGGGAATAGGTCCATACCAGTCTTCCAGGAGCCCTAGATAAACCCGCTCCACCATCAAGAGAAAAGGACGTGCTAACGAGACAATGATCGGAGTTTCCAAGGGGGGAACTAATTGAAGCGTTATAATTATCTGGATTCGATGTCAGAAACAGATCCAAGAGATGATGACCCTGATGGTTTATATCTGGAATGTGGGTGGGTTCAGAAATAATTTGAATTAGATTATTAAGACTTGAAAAAAACTCTACATATCTGCCTTCGGGACTGTTGCGATTTGAATGACTAAGCCATGATACGTTGTGTACATTAAAATCACCGAAAACCAAAATTTCAGACTCTGGGTTTTTCGCCAGAATCTGATTTATTTGATCCGACAGCAAGTCAAACTCGACAACGTGATCACTGCCAGTCAGTTGCGGGCTTCTGTAAAGGAAGCAAAAATGGATGACGTGTTTGTTGGTTCTTAATTTGAACCAAAGAAAATTAAATAAGGGACTTGATGATTTTAAATCTATAATAGGATAACAAGCGACGTCATTCCTTATATAAACAGCGACTCCTCTGTGGGCAACGAATAAAGAGTGGAGATCATAACCGGGGATTGAAAAACGGTTGGGGTCTCCGTTGTCCAATACTTGGGTCTCACTTAAAGCCAGAATATTTGGCTTAGCAGAGGCCAAATGGATTTGAACGGCTTGGAAATTCGCTTCCAAACCTCGGATGTTACAAAATTGTGTACTAAATTTTTTGCTCATCCCTACTCAATAAGTGTAAATTAGAGAAATACTAGTTGGTTCCGACAACAAGCTGACGAGCCACGAACCGGCGGTGAACAGTTTTTAAGACCTTATTGACCTCCAGTACGGCAACGACAAGCGAGTGAAGAAAATTTGTAAACTGAATCATGGTTAATTGATAGAGAACAATTCTGATTATTTTCTTTTTTAAGTAAAATGGTTAAAATATTTTTTTTTTACAATATAAAAATGTAGATGGAAGATTTGAAATCTAAATTTTGGATTGGATTATTAATTTGATTAAGGATACTAAAAAGGTTTTATGAAAACAAATTTATATTTTTATTTAAATGTGTTTATAAAACAAAATAAAATACTTTTAATATACCGATAATTATCAAAGTTTGGATATTTTATTTCGTTTTTCTAATAACTTCAAATAAAAATTAAAGCAAAAAGCAAAAAAATGTTATATGAAATTTGACTACCTTTGTAATATTCTAAATCAATGGCTAAATCTAAATCAAAAACATAATTTTCTTGTACATAACGTTGAAACTTGTTTTCAAAAAACTGAAATTAAGTGCAAATGAAAAAAAAAATCAATTTTGTTATAAGAATAACTTGTAATTTTTTTAGTTATTTATTTGTTTATTTAATTTTTTGATAATTTTTAAAAACATTTTATTAATTAATTTAACTTTTTGATAGCTTAGCAAGTTTATTTTTTCTTATATATTCACTTTCAATTTTTTTGTTTTCTTGTCTTGTAAATTGTCGCATACGCATTCTTATGTAATAATGGAATGAATAAGAAATAACATCAGATCCATGATTTTCGCAAGGAAAAGTAAAATTATAATTTGCTAGAACTTCGTCTATTGTTAAATCAAAAACATCTGGAGACTCCATGTATCGATTAAAACATCTTTCCGTATATTCAATCAAATGAAAAAAATTTATGTTAGAATGCAGCAGATTTCCTCGTGACTTTAATTCTATTAACTGTGTCAGCGACGATTTTTTGGCCTCCCTGATAAGTGCAGCTTTGCATATCTTCTTTTCAGTAACTGCTTACATAAGTATCCTATAATATAATATTATAAATGTACTAAAAATAAACAAAAATTACAATTCATATAGTCTCAAGCAAAGCAACATTATAATAATATATTAAGAAATCATTTAAATATTTTATGGAAAAGATAGTTATTAAAATTACACACTAACATGCATATTAATTGAGAAAAATCTTCCAAAGAAGTATTGATGTACTATTTACACATTAGATAGAATTTTATAATTTTTACCTTTAAGACATTACACTTTGACCTAATTATTTCTGCCAAATTCCTATAAATATAAAAATTTTCTGCGAAATTCCTTATTAAAAATCTAGTATGAATCACAAAAGAAATTAAAATTAAAACTTTTCTTAGATATTTTGAATTTTTTTTTCCTGATAACAAATGTTCGTACGTGTCATATCTTTTATTATGTATGTATCTGTAACATAATACATGACACAGTCAAAAGCAGGTTGCATACTACAATTTTCGTCATATACGAATACGTCTTCAGCTTCCCAATCACTGAATTCAATCAAATTATCAATTTTAATTTTAAGATTTTGTAGTTTTAGCATACTTGATGATGCTTGCTTATGGAACAGTGTTTTAATTTCACTCATTTTAATTAAATTTTCTGACTGTTGCCCTTCAACAGAGCATTTACCATAAACTGGGGGTTTAATGACACTATAAATAGTTAATAATTTATATAATTGTAGAAATGTAGTACAACTTGGATGTTGATTTGAACCACCAGCTTGACGAATTGTTCCAAAAAACTTCTAAAATTATATTTCTATATTAATGTTATTGATCGTGAAAATTACGAACAAATAATCTTAAAGCTTGTTTTCAAAACATTATTGAAAAAGTACCTCTAAATTATCTTGATTTAGTCTTCCTGTTAAAATGTATTTAAAATCATAATTTTCAATTAAGTATTTACATAATCCCATTGTTGAGATTAAAGATATTCTAAAATTTTTAGATGTTTGCTGGCTTAAAAACTCATTTGCAGAAATTTCCCCATTAATATATTTCTGTTCCCAATCATTGAGCCAAGTGAGTGTACTTTCCAAAATCTGTTAAATTACATAAATAATTTGTTTAAGTTAGATAATCTAATTCAGAAGTAAACGAATAACTAAATGCATTTGTTTGCGCAACATTTAACAACTACCTGAAAATCTTTTGAGGTTTGTGTGAGACCTTCATTTGAATGTTTTCTATTAAGTGCATCAAATACATCATTCATGAGTTTGCAAAACGTGATTGTAGCTTCACAACCATCAAACTCTTGAAAGTTTCCCAATAAATAAAATTCCATACCCTGAGCTACTGAGTTACTAAAAACCTAAAACAGATAATTTTAAATATGAAAAAGAAAATACTTCAAATGAATAAGTATCATTGTTAAACATTTATTACAACAAGAAAAAAATTTGTACTTGTGTTGCAAGGTTCACTCTCATTTTTAAGAGTCGGTCTGGTTTTATTTGTCTCTCAGTGAGCTTTGGGCACACTTTTAAGTTTCCCAAGTTCTGGTCTCGAATGAACAGGTTTATAATAAACTTCCATTCATTTTTTTCATTATTTACCTTAAAGATGTATAAGTTAATGAATTTACGTAATAGGTCAAAAAAATTTAAATTTAGTGAGGTTTCCGTAAAAACTATAAGCATTTTGTTGTTGTACAAGCGATTACGAACACATTTGATAACATGAGGAATATCAGAAAACATAAACTTTTTTCGGCTATCATCCATCGGGTGTTGAAAATATGACTGATTTGATTTAATCGTCGAATCCACTCCCAATATCTCCCTCATTTTGTAATTGGTTGAACCCCCATCGGACACAACCCCATGAATTAAAGCGCCACATTCTTCAATATAAATTATCGCTTTGATCAAAAATTTTGCTAGCTCGTTTCTCTTAACAGGATTTTTTGAAGCGAAAACTGCAATTGGCTGAGTGAATTTTTCTGTCATCGACTGAAACATAATAACCAAGCCATGAGTAGCTTGTTCTTTTATGCTCGTCGGCTGCATATGGATGTCATCATGACCCAAATCAGTGAGACCGGAATAAGTTAGATCATCAGAAGTAACTGTTACTGTAAACTTATTTCATCTAAAAGTAATACTCCGTGTCGTTGTCTCTCATCTTTTCTTTCAAAATATTTTTTTAAAAGTATTGCGAAATTTTTGTCAAATCCACACTTGGTCTTGATTTGTGAAATATATTTTCTAATAGTTGATTTACAAGGTAACGGTATAATTAAATTCTTATTTAAAAAGCTGTAATAATTAGGTGATCTGATATAAAAAATTAAACAAAGCATCAACCAATCCTCTGAGTATCTACGGCCTTGTTTTACTGATTTGCGGAACGAAAAATTTCAAGAATAAAATTTTTTTGAAAATCTGGAATGTCAATCTTGCTTAATTTTTCTTTAAATGACTCGGTTTTTATTTGGCGTAATTTTTGGAAAGATAGTCCTAATTTGTTTTTTAACAAAGTAATTTTATTTTTGTATCGAGCATTTTTCTGTTTTATTTTTTTACAAATTGAATGAAGAATTTTAAATTTTGACTGATTTTTTTTTTTTGCTTTAAATTTTAATGAGTTTTTCTGATTTATTATGATTTTACGTTCTAAAAATTTTTTGTAGATTTTGCAAGAAGCGCAACTGAATCCTTTCGTTATAAAAGAACACAATTTATGGAACCATCGATTAACGTTTTTCACTAAAACTGAACTCTGCTCTTGCCCAACATTTGATGGAATATTTACTCCACAACATATATTTATTTTATCAAATTTTAATAATAATTCTGATATATCTTGAAAATGATCCAAAATGTTGGGTAAATTGAATTCCGAAACATCAACTAAATTATTCAAAATATAATATTTTATATGATGAGATTCTTCTCTTAAAATTAAACATTTTTCAATATATGGCTTTTCAATATTTTCTTCATAATATGTTTTTAGTTTTGAAAATAATATTTTGTCAGAAAGCTTTGTATAATTCCACGAGTTCGGTACCAATATGAATTCCTTTTTGTTTGAATTAATTACTGGAAATAAATATTTTTTAAAATAAATAAAAACACTTTGTGAAAATAAATAAATTTTATTTGATCTGCCTTTATCGGATTTTTTTAGAAATTATTTTTTTTATTTAATTTTTTGAAATATGCTCTTGAATTTTTGCATTATTTATTAAAATGTATATGGTAAATTTCAAAAATTTGTGTTTTTTTTAATTTTAAATTTTTTAGCTTGTTAAAAAACTTTCAGTCCATTTTTTACAGCGATAGTGAATAGAAGTGCTCCAAAATTGTTGCATTTAATATTAAACTATAAAGCACTATAAGATGAATTTTAATTTTTAATGCGAAATATTTAATTTTAAATAAAATGATCCTATGGAACATGTATGTATCAAGTGTGTTGAAATCATATAACTTTTAAATATGAAGTACCTTCGAAGGAATCAATCCTTATTGGAAATACATATTTCTAATAATATTTGATTTAAAAGTCTTATTAAAATATTTATACATATACTTGATTTTAATGTCAATAATTAATATGATCAAATATATTACATTAATTATTCATTCCAAATAAAATATTTCAATATATAAGACGTATTTTTAATTTAATAAAAAAATCTTATTCAATAATCAAGAT
>CAXFZM010000407.1:0-31370 GCA_964007475.1 Hybos culiciformis
GTTTTCTTTTCTCTCGCTCGTTTTCTACTTTATTCTTCCCCTGAGATTTCATTGAATGCTCAGTGGTGGAAATTTCGGTGATTAGACAACCCAACCAACAACAACAACAAACGAGCAAACGAACGAAAATGACGAGCGTGAACACAAATGATGACACGAATCGTGCCCAACTACGACAGACTGTTGCCAATTGTTTGATAAAGTATAGCGACCAGAAAGAAGAATGCGAATAGTGACGATAAATGCAAGAACATTGACGAATTGAAACGAGTGTCGCAACGCGTGGAACGTGATCTACGACATGCACTACGTGAGAATGAGACACTGGTCTATGAACGAAATGGATTACAACAATGCAATCAACACATGACCGAGGTGATTGCTAATAATCAGCATTTGATCGATCAACTCAATCAAATCCAACACGATGACGAGAATGGTGATGAGGATGGTGGGTGGTGACAATGGCCATTCACAGCACTCACGTTGATTCCAGTGCCAAACAAATGGAATTATAATGAACACAATCAATTCACATTCAACACAAACCAAAAGTGCATTTCACAAACAAACAAACAAATGTACGAATTCGCACAATTTCCTCCACTCCACTCTCTACTCTTCTTCCTTCTGTCTTCTACTCTCTATTTTATTTGATATTCTAGTATGTTTGGTTTTTTATTTACAATAGAACTTGTGATTCAAATTGAAAAAATAATAAAATAAACCTAATTTTTTTTACACACACAAAAACAAACAGTGGCAAATGTGTAATGGGTGTGACGAAGTGAAATAAGAACAAACAAAATTTGTAAACATTACATTCTTTTTGTTGTTTCTTTTCCAACACGAAGAATAAAGTGAATGTTTCTCATCTTATTCTTTTTCTCTCTTTTTTTAGAGCTTCAAATTCGAATCGAATCGATTTTTTGTTTTCTATTCTTCATTTCCATTCGGCGTAAAATGAGGCTGAAGTGAAGTAAAAAGAAGAGCAAGCGAATCATTTCAATGTTATTCGCTGTGTTTTTTTGGGTGTTTTTTTTACGATTATATAACTTTGTTCGTTGCTTTCATGAGATACTTTTCAATAACTATAAACATTTTACTTCTATTTGTGCTCACCAAATGATCATGTTTTCTTTCTTTCTTTCTTTCTTTCTTTCTCTCTCTCTTTTATCTGTTTGTGTGATTCTCTATGGAACTAACGATGTAGCTACACTATTTCACCATGTCCCACGAACTGCACAAAATGTTCGATTTGTTGCTGTTGTTGTTGTTGTTGTTGTTTTTCGATGCTCTTTTTCTGTTTAGCAGCTTCAAGAAAATGAAGATTAGCCTTGAGACTTTTGAGATGTACTCGATTAGTGAAAGCAAAGAACGAACGTGCACATTTCTCACCATCAACTCGAATTCACCGATACTCTAGTAATGAAATTCGTTTTTGGTTTTTTTTATTTCAATACTAAACAAGAAGCAGAAAAAAACTGAAAGTAAACTGAATTCTCATCATCATCATAATCATTTTCCAAACACAGACTGAAGATTTTGCCGCTAAAATAAACGAGTTAGATTATAAGTAAAAAAAAGAAAAAGCAAAAAGCAAAAAGTGTAAGCAAACTAGAAATGAAACAAATACGCCAGAAAGGCAGTCTGTAGAATGGAAGTGAATGGTGGTGGTTACACACACGTTAGTCACATTTGTTTGACAAGAATGATGATGTTGTTGAATGGTGCGGGTATTTGAGAATATCTCGCACATTTCACAAAACATTATTTACTTTTTAATTACGTTGCTAGTTTGTGTTCTTGTCGGGCTTGTCATGAGCTCAATTCAGACTTATTTACCCCCTCCGCACGTCGAGCTTCTCTCTTTTACTTACACACAACTGGGTTCACCATTCAACTTCCCTCTTTGATTTGCGATCGATTTGAGTGCAGAGAATGCTTCACTGTTCTTCCTTTACACATTTTCTTCCATGTTCTGCACTATTTTGCTTAGAATTGGTTTTTATTTCTTCACTTGCTTTTCATTTATTGAAATGGAGCTTGAGGTTCGTTGTTACAATCGTGTTGTTGTTGTTGTTGTTTCGATCGAGTGTATAACGACAAGGACATGGACGAACACAGTGGTGGGCATGGTGTGCTGGTGATGGTTAACTCGGGTGTTGTTATTGCTGTTTATTATCGATCCTCAACAGCCCCATGCATTGTTTTGCTTGACACTGATTTATCGAATCGCACACAACTGTTCCCACCAAATGCAGAACCAGACATAAAGAGAAAGAGGAAGAGAGAGAGAGAGAGAGAGAGAGAGAGAGAGAGAGAGAGAGAGAGAGAGAGAGAGAGAGAGGAGAGAGAGAGAGAGAGAGAGAGAGAGAGAGAGAGAGAGAGAGAGAGAGAGAGAGAGAGAGAGAGAGAGAGAGAGAGAGAGAGAGAGAGAGAAAAAGCGATATGAAATGAAGAAGTACAGTGAATGAGGGGGAGGGGTTGTGAAAATTGGTTTCAATTTGTTCGATTTCACCCAATTTCACTCGGCAGTTGTGCGACATTCATTCAATTCATGATGATAGTGGTGGTAGTAGTGGTGGTGATGATGGTGATGATGATGATGTAGTCCGGTCTTGCTTGGCTCATTCTAAATGTTCTATTGATTGTTTTCTTGTTTCCTCATTTCCAGCATCATCCTCTCAACACACTTGGCATTAATCTTCAATGAAGTCGTTTATATTAGCGCTAATCTATCAGTATTACTCTTGTCATCTTTCGTTCTACACGACACAACACCACCACCACCACCATTCTGTGTGTTCGTCAACCAAACTTTTTTGTTCTGGTTGATCGTCTCATTATCCTCTTGTTGAGAATGGCAAAGCAATCAAAGACATCACGATCGTAGTGCTCGCTCATTAACGCGCATTGAATCGAGGGATGGAAGTAGAGGATGACAATGACGATCATATCGATGTCACGGGCACGGGCATCGACACTAACCAATAGAATCTAATCGAACATTTACCCGGATTACAATGTGACCAGAGGTGAAACACTGGTTCACTTTCACTTCACCATCCATGCACTTTAATTTCTTCATCTAATTTAGTTTCCAACTTCAATTTCATTCATTTCCATTCAATTCACAAACAAACAAACAAGAACATGGCCATGTTTGCGTTTGTCTGGGTTTATTTATTTATTTTCTTTTTTCGGTTTTTTTTATTTCATCATTTGTTAGTGTAGCACGAACTCAAACTCACGATCATCTATTTTCGCTTTAATGATTTTCGATTATGATATGATAATTCATTTCAAGTAAAAACAACTTTATTGATTTTGATTCTTGCAAGCTAGTGCCTAGAATTCTCTAGCTTATACGCAACAACAACATCAACAACAACCAACAAATTCGGAAAAATGTTTGAAGAAAAAATGATACAAAAAAGATCGAAATCTTAGACAAAAAAAAACTTTTGATAATGTTTGTTAAAGCAAAAAATAAAACTAACAAAATTGCACACTAATTGTTAGTGAAAAAAATAGATTGGTAATAAGAGATTGGTTGTTTACAAAACACACAAAAATCAAGCAACATTAAGTGTTGAATTAATAATGTAAAGTGCAAATGCAAAGAAAGAAATGAACGAAGAGCACTTCTGCATTCGGTTTCGTCATTCAATTGGCCTTTCCTATCATCACATAAGTGTCATTTGTTCGAAACTAATTAATTGGTGAGTGGAAACAAGTGCCACTGTTATTCTCTTCAGGGAAATGTTGGCACATCCAGATCAATATGCCTTGTTCACTACTTCCTTGAATGACGAACACTACTCGGACATGATGCAAACAATAAGTGTCCAAATCGTTTATCAATCAACCTTTCATGTTCCACACATCAGAGGTGGAAAGTTACAATTTTGTACACAAATCGAATGTCTATGTGTGCGGATGAATGGATGTGTTCAAATGCATCACTCATTGTTGCCTTTTTTGATATAAAAAATAAGACAAAAATGAATTTATGATTAAATCGAGAATGAAGAGTAAAAAGAATGGCACATGCTCAACACCAGTGCTCAGTACTTGGATGTGCTCTAATGCTAGACACAGATATGCTGGAATATTGTGCGAAAAACGTGCAAGAATTCGACAATCATTTCGCATTATAGATTTTGTTTTGGAAATGTGCTTCATGTTTTCGCCAGTAAGATGAACTTGAAGTACTTTTGGGCATTATATTAAAACGACCAAGAAAACGATTGAGATTCACATTTTATTTTCTTTATTTTTTTTTGCTAGAGTTCACACAAACAAACATTTATTTATGATAATCTCTTTTCCAAATTTGTTCTCACTTTTTTTTGGTTTGTTTCTTTTATATTTTATGTTCAAAATTCTTTATTTTATGTTTCGTTTTTTGTGTTTTCTTTATTTTCATCTAACTCTATAAATTATTCTACTACTTTTTCATTGGTATCCATTTTTGTTTGTTTGTTTGTTTTTTGTCATTCTTCTCGAAAATAGTTAGAAAGTCTGCCGGGAGGAAAGAGTGTGAAAAATAGCCCAAATGAAATTTTGCTGTTTTCTTGTTTTTTGTGTTTGTGTCCATTCTTTATGCTCTTGTTGTGTTTGTTTTTCAGTGTTTGGGCATTTCTACACACACACAAAACAAAAGCAAAAAAACGCTATTCAAGTGTGTGATAATTTATGTGCACTAGGACTTCTTCATTGTCGCTTTCTCATTCTAAAAAACAATGATACAAGACTACAATCACCCAATTCACTTGCTAGTTGGCAAACAAAACTGTTTCTTTTGTTCCGGCTTGCGTTGGACACTGTTTCATCAATTAGACTGATTGTACAAAATATTTAATGAATTTAGAAATGTGAAAATGTCAAAAAAGTTTGATCTTAAACTTAGGATTAGCTAACATTTTGATGAAAACAATAGTGAATTTGCCAATTATGATCAAGAACGTTTTTTTAGCGATCAGTTTACCATCGAAAGTGTGAAGTGCTGATTTAGTGAGTCGAGCATTCTGCATGCACAATTCAGCATAAAGAAATGTGAATTTGTTCAATACCGTGTTCAAAATGATTTGATTGTAGACACGGACAATGAGGTAGATATGATTTGGTTACGACCATACACGCTCGAGCACATGTAGATGACCACAATTATTTCCAAGCTGTATAAGAATGAATGCAAGCCCAAACAGATTCTCCAAACAGTATCCAGTTGCGAGAACACAGTGGACATCAATTCGTACACAATCAGTACCGAATACAGGTTGAAACAGTACAGACAGATAGAATGACCAGTAGAAATCAAATCGTGCAAGTAACGAACGCTGTAGTTAAATTTGTCAATCACATGAAAATACTACTGCCGCATTATTCGCATTTGTTCGGCTTTTTTTATTTGGTTAGATTTTCGATGTTTTCTTCTCACTTGATCACATCGATAATCGATCAATTGACCCATTCAATTGTTTCATTTTAATTCTCAATCAATTTTTGTTGTAAACGAATATAGAATACGCAAATAAGCAGTATGAATGGTTTGCTTGCTGTGACTATTGAAATCAAGTTAAATCAGTAATCACCAAAATTAATCAACTCAATTATAAAATGAAGTTGTTTTCAATAAAACTTACTGTAAAATATTCCCCAACATATACAAGAAGATGAAAAAAGTCCAAACAAATGTGGATACAGGGTATAAATGGTAGTAATCATTTGAATAAGCAGATCCATGAATAGAAACAAACAAAGAGGCCAAAGATCCGACAAGTACATAGAAAATGATTCGAAATATTTTAGCACGAAAATGAACAAACTGTTTTCGATAAGCCCCAGGTAAATATTGATCTAGAAATAAAATTGTATAGAATTATCAAACTTAAGCTTATTTACAATTAAAAACTTACTTTCATCAAAAGAATCAAATTGGAGAATCCGCAAAAATTTGAATCGGTTCAAATCAAGTAAGTAATAGTAGAATAGATCCAATGCGTTGAATGATGACCAGAAGACAGTCAAGAAATCAAGAGACAGTCAAGAAATCAAGAATCAGTATGCTGTTTGAAGGTAATGGAACAAATGAGAAGAGAATGCGCATAACTTTATCATCCAAACTGTTTGGATCGTTGTATACAACAATCAGGCTGGTTACTGCACGCACAATAATTAGCAAACAAAACACCAATTTCACCAACGTAATGCGGGTGTGTTCATACCAACTTTTGCTATTCTTGTCCGGTTTGTTCCAGTAAAGTTGAGTAAAATCGAAATAGCTCTCAATTCATTTAGGGAGCTTCATTTTGGTGTTGATTCATTCAACTTACACTTCTTTACTGATCGAGATTCAAAATTTCATCCAGATTTTCGTTTAAATTATTCTTTGTGGTAATTCTATTGATTTTTTCGGTTTTTATTTTATTTTTGAATTAATAAGTGAACGTTGTCACCTTTATCGATTCAATTATCTTGAATTGTTTCTTCATAAATTCAATCATTTTTTCAAAACACTTCTATTGATTCGCTGACAAAAATAATATGATCGTTTGAGAGACTGCTGGCCTAATTTAAAACAATTTAAAACTTTTGGTCATATTATTGGAAACCAAAAAAAAGCTCTTTAAGTAATTGATAATTTATGTGCACTAGACTTCTACATTGTCACTTTCAATTTCTACAAACAAGATCTCAAAAGAGATAGTGTTTAAACTTAGGATTAGCTAACATTTTGATGAAAACAATAGTGAATTTACCAATTATGATCAAGTACGTTTTATAAGTGATTCGTTGTCCATCGTAAGTGTGCATTGCACATTTGGTTAGTCGAGCATTCTGCATACACGATTCGGAATGAACAAATGTAAACTTGTTCAATACTGTGTTGATAATGATTCGATTGTAGACAGCAACAATGTTGGTGGATATGATTTGGTTACGTGCATACACCATCGAGCACATGTAGATAACCATGATTATTTCCAAACTAAAAAGAATAGAATGCAAACCAGAACACATTCTCCAAACTAGTTCCAATCGCGATTGCACAGCGGACATCATTTCGTACACAATCAGTACTGAAAATAGATTGAACAAAACAGACAAGTAGAATGTCCAGTACTGATTCAAATCGTGCAAATAACGAACACTGTAGTTGAATTTGCCAATCACCTGAAAGTACTGCCGCATTATTCGCACCCGTTTAACTATTTGAGTCAATTTCGGTATTCTTCTTTCACTTGACACCATTGATAATCGATCAATTGATCTATTCAATTCTTTTAGTTCATTTTCGATCAACTTTTGCTGCAAACGAACATAGAATACGCAAATAAGCAACACAAATGGCTTGCTTATGGTGACTATTCGAAACGAGTGTAATCATTGAAGTTTATCATTTTAAATATGAGGCATAAATGTTTGAAAAAAACTTACTGTAAAATACCCCCACAGTATATGAAAAGATTGAAAAAGTCCAAACGATTGTGGATAAAGGATATAAATGGTAATAATCATTTGAATAAGCAGATCCATGAAGACAAACAAACAAAGAAATCAAAGCTCCCACCAGTACGTGGAAGATGATTCGAAATATTTTAGCACGAAAATGAACAAATCGTTCTCGATAATCCGCCGGTAAATGTTGATCTTCACACATACGACAAAAAAGACAAGATTAAATTGTACAAAGTTATCGAATTTAAATTGATTAGCAATTAGAACTCACTTTCATCGAAAGAATTAAGTTGAAGAATACGCAAAAACTTGAATCGGTTCAAATTGAGTGAATAATAGTAAAGTAAATCTAATGCGTTGAATGATGACCAGAAGATAGACAAGACATCAATGATCAGTATGCTGCTTGAAGGTAATGGAACATATGAAAGAAGAATCCGTAATTCTTTGTCATTCAAGCTGTCTGGATTGTTGTGTACAATCAGCAAGTTGATCAATGCACGCCCAATAACTAGCAAAGAAATAGCCAATTTGACCAATGTGATGTTGGTGTGTTCATACCAATTCCTGCCGTTCTCATTCGGTTCGCTCAAGTAAAGTGAAGTGAAGTCACAATAAACTTTAATCCATTGAAAAAGCTTCATCTCGACACAGATTCATTCAACTTACACTTTTACACTGATCGTAATTCTGAATTTTTCTCCTTGGTGATTCGATTGAATTTTTAACTTTGCATTCTTGCTATTGTATTTATCGATTGAATACATCATGCGTTGCAAGAAACATCAATTAGTTTTGTTCAAAAACACTTGTATTGATTTGTGGAAATAAAAATATGATTGTTTGCGAAACTGATCGACAGATATGAGAGTACAAGTTTTCTAATTCAAAGTATTATAATGAAGACTTACATTTAAAATGTCAAAAAAGTTTGAGTTTAAAATTAGGATTAGCTAACATTTTGATGAAAACTATTGTGAATTTGCCAATTATAATCAAGTACGATTTATAAATGATCCGTTGACCATCGTAAGTGTGCATTGCAAATCTGGTGAGTCGAGCATTCTGCATGCACGATTCAGAATAGAGAAATGTGAATTTATTTAATGACATTCTGAAGATGATTCGATTGTAGACAGTGACAATGTTGGTGGATATGACCTGGTTGCGTGCATACACGCTCGAGCACATGTAAATGACCATGATTATTTCCATGCAATAGAGAAAAGCATGTAATCCCAAACACATTCTCCATATTGTATCCAATGGCGAGAACGCTGTGGACATCAGTTCGTAGACAATCAGTACCGAATACAGGTTGAACAGTACAGACAAATAGAATGACCAGTAAAGATTCAAATCGTGCAAGTAACGAACACTGTAGTTAAATTTGCCAATCACATGTAAATACTGCCGCATTATTCGCATTCGATTTGCCACTTTTATTCGATTGAATTTCGGTATTTTCTTTTCACTTAACCTCATCGATAATCGATCAATGGATGCATTCAATTGTTTCAATTTATGTTCAATCAACTTTTGTTGTAAACGAATATAGGATACGCAAATAAACAGCACAAATGGTTTGCTTGCTGTGACTATTGAAATCAATTAGAATCATCAAAGTTTATCATTTCAAATATAAAGCAAGATTGTTACAACAAAACTTACTGTAAAATACTCCTACAATATAAAATAACACGGAAAAGGTCCAAACAAATGTGGATAAAGGGTATAAATGATAGTAATTATTTGAATAAGCAGATCCATGAATGGCAGAAAACAAAGAGATTAAATTCCCCGCAAGTACGTAGCAGATAATTCGAAATGTTCTAGCGCGCAAATGAACAAATCTTTTTCGATATTCTGCAGGTAAATATTGATCTAAAAATAAAGTTGTATAAAATTATCAAACTTGTTCAAGATTTACAACTAGAACTTACTCTCATCTGAGGAATCAAATTGAAGAATACGTAAGAACTTGAATCGGTTTAAATTACTTGAATAATAGTAGAGTAGATCCAATGCGTTGAATAATGACCAGACGATAGACAAGAAATCAGTGATCAATATGCTACTTGAAGGTAATGGAGCAATTGAAAAAAGAATGCGCATAACTTTGTCATCCAAACAACTTGGGTTGTTGTGTACAAGAATTAGGTTGACCACTCCACGAACAATAACAAACAAACAAATGGTCAGTTTGACCAACGTAATGTTGGTATGTTCATACCAACTTTTGCCATTTTCATTTGGTTTGTTCAAGTAAAGTGGACTGAAATCACAATAGCTTCTCATCCATTTGGGAAGCTTCATCTCGGCAAAGTTTCATTCAACTAACACTTTGACACTGATCTTTATTCAAAATATTGTCTAGTTTTTTGTTTGACTTTTTCTCCTTGGTGATTTTATTGACTTTTCAATTTTGTCATATTTGTAAACACAGAAACACATACAAAACAATCGTTTTTTCAATCTAGGATTTTGCATATTTTGTATTAGAGGATTAAAACCAGGCTTACAAAATAATTTTCCATGTTTTTTGTGTTGAAAAAAACTAAAAGTTGTCACCTTTATCGATTGAATATATCATGCGTTGTGAAGAAAAGCAAGTAGTTTTTTGAAGAACACTTTTATCGCTTCGTCTAGAATT
This sequence comes from Hybos culiciformis, assembly GCA_964007475.1. Lineage (NCBI taxonomy): Eukaryota > Metazoa > Arthropoda > Insecta > Diptera > Hybotidae > Hybos > Hybos culiciformis. The sequence goes on from CAXFZM010000407.1 coordinate 10,121, forward strand.
GTATGAATTGTGGATTAATGAATAGATTACTTCTACTTACACAAACTAGCTTTGATTTATTGAGCCAATTATTCATTTATGTAGCTCTATTCTTGGCTAATCAAATATTTGTTTGCTGTTCAAAAGTTTCAAGGACAAGTTGTGTTTCGATTTTTTCTCTTCTTCATTTCCTGCGCACATATACTCTTGTACTTGGCGACAACGTCAATTGGCAAAGCAAGTGCAAGTACAGTGCATAGCTGAGGAATGCTTGCATATTCAAAGTTTACTGCTTCCACACAAACAATCGGTCATAAAACAATCAACTCGTTTTGAATGATCACATCGCAATGGTTGTACAACATTTGGATTAAACAATAAACACACCACCATTCACCACTGAATCAATGATTGAAACTGGTGGTGCTCGTTTCCAGCTGGTTGCAGACTTGACGTCACGCTTTCGTGCGCAGAGAACGAGTTCGATTTGTGCGGGGGGGCTGAGTGACGTAGCCGGGGGGTTGGATGACGTGGAAAGTTAACATAGGAGTGACCAATTCTTAACATAGGAAATTTGAATTAAATTTAAGAATTATTTGAGCGGGGGATGGATGACGTCATCGAGGCTGAATGACGTCGTATGGCTAGCGCCTAACAATTGATTTATTCTTTATTCTCGCAAACGAAACCGATCCCACAGTATGAATGGAATGTAATTGTTTGAATAGAAGCATGTTGAAATAGAGAATGAATGTGAATGCTATGAATATGGTTGTATACGAATCCGGGCATGTGAATATAAGGCCAGAGAGAATGATTGAGACGTGCGAAAAAGTGACGTGCACACTCGTGTTGAGCACTGAGTATTGACACGATCACAATCCAATCGCACATCAAACAATGAAAACAAGCGAGTGAAGTGAACGGCATTTGTCAACAATCACTGGCATGGCTTGTGACCGGTGCTGTGCTCACTGCTGGGTGTTCATTTCGCTCCACTGATTCTTTCACTGCTCCATTCGTTTCTTTATTTGCACTTCGTGTTTTTTCATATTCTTTCATCGTTTCCGTGCTGGTTTCTTCACTTCTTGTTTGTTTGTGTTTGTTCTCTTGCTTTCTCAAACATACGACGACAACAACAACAACTAAAAGCGAATTGTTCAATCACGGATGACTGCTATTCCTCTTGCACATCTACTCTCTTCTCTTCTCTCTTTTATTCTGACTTTGATTTTATTTCTGTATTTAAAAAAAAGTTGCTAGTTTTGAATCGATTTGTTGTAGTTGTTGTTTTAAGTGAACAATAATCGGCAATGCTGTCAGAAGTTGCCATTGTATGTCAGTGTGCGTGCTCATTGACCGAGATCGTGCGAATAACACATAAACACAAAAATCGATTAGAAGATTAGTTTTTTTTTATTCTTCTTCTTCTTCTTTTTATCCTTGTCTGGTTGCTTGCTTTCACACAGCACAAAAAACGCATTGAATAAAACAGAAGAAGAAGAAGAAGAAGAATATGAAAATAAGCGATTTGAATTATTGATAGTTTTTATGTTTCAATATGAACGGCGTTGTTGCCACTTCTCCACTTCTCCATTCCTTTCAACTGCCCCCGAAGATCGACCCATTCAATAATTAATATCGTCATCACTCACTCACTCATCATTCTTTCCATTTTTTGTGTCTCTTGTTTCTATTTCGTTTGCTTACAGTTCACTATTGCTTCTTCTTTTTTTCTTAGTTTCTCAAATCTTTTTTTCATTTTTGTTTTTGGTACAAGCATTTCCTCTTTTGATCACATCGTCGATTGTTTATGATTTGTGTGTGACTATTTCACTGTGTGTGTGGATGTTTCTAGTTCCTCATGTTCATGTTCATTTGTCATAATTCTTTATATTTTTTCATGTTTATGTTTTGTGCCTTTATTGATCGATTGTGAATGGATGGGCATAAAGGATCATCAATTATGATGAGAATTCAAGCACATCACCATTGTCATCATTGTCGTCCTCTTTCTTGCTTTCTCTCATTCTATGATCGGGTGGAGAATGGTGATATATTCGACGGTGTCGTTACCATTATTGACTTATTCAATCATCGAATCAACAACCCATTCAACTGCACAATTGCTTCAATCACAGTTTGTGCAAGTGCACCATAGAATGCAAACCATAACCAACACCAATTCATACAAAGTTTTGGTTACAATCTTATTCTCGAATTCCCATTAGAACTAGCGTATCATTTTGCTTGTTAGTACTTCAATCTCGATAATTCTCTAGTGTAATTATTTACACTTTCTATTTGTTTGTTTGTTTGTTTGTGTGAGTGGCTAGTGGATGGACAGTGGTGATTCCATTCTACACTTCACCATCCCCTTCAAGATCGAACCCCTCAAATGCAAATGTCAGTAGTTCAAGCGTTTGCATTTCGTTGGTTAGAAGAAGTGCCACAAATTCACTTGGTTCATTGTTTGCAGCATCATTGGATCAGTTCCGTTACTCAATGATTAATGGCTTGCTGACGATCGCATTGTTTGCTGTCCAATGTTTCATTCACTCAGAAAGAGAGGTATATGCTCGTGTTCGTGTGGCACTCATTCTCTCTCTTGTTCTATTTCCGAGTTTGTTCTCTGTTCTTCTTTTTTATGATTGGTTATTTTTCAATTCTCGATTGTGTATTCATTCAATTCACTTGCATGCATGGTGAGTTGAGTGAGAGAGAGGTGATATATTACCACCCTTCTCCATTTCACTTGTCATCCGCATATTCTTCATATTCTCGGCCCCAATTCTTCATGTTCTTCAAACAGAACAGAACACAACCAACAAGATGATGTCCCAAGACATTGGCGTCATTCGTATTGCACTCATTGTCAGATGCCGATCAATTATTCTCAAATGAAAGTGAATGTGTAGACGGATGTGAATTGAGGGGATAAAGTGAGGTGAGTTTGCAAACTATTCAACCATTTCATTCACATTAATCAACTACAACCAATTTTTAATAATCAAAAAGTAAAATGGCGAATCCACTTTCAAATAACGATATTCTTGACAATAGATGGCAGCGCTGTTATACTTTTGAAATTTATTTTTCGGGCAGTGACTAGAGTGGCATATGCATTCAATCTATGAAACGAAATTTTGATTTAATTCGTTTCGATTCATTAATCTAAAACGATCCAGATTTTTTGCTGCTTAGTGCCTTTTTCTCACTAGAATATTATCTAACAATTCAAAAATGTTGATGTCAAACTCCGCATTTGTCATTCACAAGCTCAAATGAAAGTCACCAGTTAGGCGTCACAAACAAGAACCAGCAATACGGTAAAGTGAACAATCACTGTGCTAGGATTAAAAAGAAAAAAAGAATATAAAGAAAATTAAACTCGAATCCATAATATGAGCCAAACAGAGTGTTTACTTCATTTCATATCCCATCATCGCATCACGTACACATGTGCGTGTTCACGACCTTCTCATTCTCTCTTCTATCCCTATCACTCATTCTTATTCTAATTCTGTGTGCCATTCTGTGAGTCTATCCATAACGAAACAGAGCGAATCTAAATTAGTCACAATTAACTTTTTCATAATTTGTCAAATGAATTGTTCTCATGTACGTTCACTGCTTGTTCTATTCATTTCTATTTATGAAGTGAACTATTAATTTTATTGTGAAACACACACACAATGAAGAAGAGAAAGATAAACGCGTTTTTTTTCATTGTCGTTTTTTTGTTTTTATTTTATATATATATTTTGTGTGTGTATGAGAAATGAGTGTGTGTGTGTGTTTGTGTAAGGTTGTGTGTGATTGTATGATTCTGTATTCTGTAGTTGGTGTGCACATTATTCACTACCCGCACTGTTAGTGTGTTTGATGGATGGTGCCATATATGAGATGATTGTTCTCACACACACACACAATAGAGTAGTGCATAAACAAGATGACACTGGCATGTGCTTTAATTCGGTATTCTGTGCGTTAATGTAGCACTTGTAAATTATTAATTAGCATGTCATTCTGTGTGCGCCATTCACACACACACTCGTGTCACACACAATGCGATCACGCACATTCTTTAACCAATCACTGAATTCCACTTCTTCCTATTCTTCGTATTCTTCTACCAGGTAACATTTTTCAGTGGAGTCTATTGTGCTACGGTCAGTGGGAAATGAAGTGGATGAAATGTTATATATCCTTGCTCTTTCTCTCTCTCTACTTCTCAATCGGATCTATAAATATTAGCTATCGTGGACAATCTAAATAATTGATTGGAGAGAGCAGCAGCAGTAGACAGTGCACCCCGTTCGTAATTACAGTACTCGTTGTGAAGATGAGTGCGTGTGCTCGACCGTGCAACACGATTCTTTCGCCCACATTCACCGAAGTTATCCAACAACGAAGAAGAGAGACAAGAACAAAGCAAATTACGATTTGATTTTCACTACTTCCAACTCAAACAAGCTGCAGTGACGAAAAAGAAGAAGAGAGTAGACAATTCCCACAAACTAATCTCGTTCGATATTATGTTCATACTCTTCTTCTTCTACTTGTGCTTGGAACTGGTCATTCTGTTTATTGTTCGCTAACGGTGGTAATTTGCTAATTAAATCGTTTCAATTCATTTCAATCCTTGGAAATAGTAACAACAATGAATGTAGACAAAATAAAGCAGAAAAAGATCAAAGCGTTTGATTGGAGATAGTGAAGAGATGGATTGTTTAAAGTAAATAATGAATTGAGCACTAATGTTTGTTTGCTTTTTCATTCTTTAATGTTGGTAGGCAGGAAGTGACAGGCAGTGGTTCAATAGCGATTGTGTGTGTGATTACTGCAGGTAGTGAATTGAATCACTGTCATAAAGTGGAAGAATGGCCATTGTAACTGTACTCAACATATGAACACAAACACAGAATGAATTAGTTTCGTTCTGTGTTTGAACGCACTCATTTGTAATCAACTTCTTCTTCTTCTTCTTTTGGACGTTCCACGTTCATTTACTCTGTCATTTTGTTTCACTTTTTTCATTTTATTTCAACTACAATCAGTTTGGTGGACAAAACACAGAGACCGTCACAAAATCACTGCTCTTCTTATTCTTTTTACTTTTTTTGTCTGTTGTTTCATGCAGAAAGTTAAATTGTTAACTCTTTCTTTTTTTTCTTTCTTTGACTTTGGAAAATTAAAAACATTTGTAAATATAAATGAAAAAATACTAGACAAAACAACAAGAGTAACAAAAATGAAATAAAATGCAATGAAATGAAACACCTTGGCACAGGCAAGTGTGTGTTTGTGTGAAGAGATGCAAATCAATTTGGTTGTTGTTGTTGCTGATGTGTTTGCGTGAGTGCTTCGTTTTTCACCTCGACTAATTGAGTGTAATGTTGAAGATGAATATGAAAATGTGCGATAACCACTGTGTGTGGAGACGATGACGACGATGGTGATGGTGGTAGTAATGGTGATGGTGAGCACAGTGTTGAATGTTAATTAACACGCGAGTGTTTGTAAGGATGCTCAAATCAGATATCCTTTTCTCTTGCTCACCAAGTGCCAATCTCTCTCTTTCTCTTGTTTTCTCACTACAAACTTCGTTTACGTTCAATTTCGTTCACAATCGAATTTTATTTCAACAACAACGAAAAAATGAAATGAGCTTCATGCAATGAGACACTCGAAACGAAATACGAAAGCAATTATTGAAGTGGATACAACAACAACAACGAAAAATAATAATAATAACAGCAGCAGCATAATAATTCAATCAAGAAATGGAAGTGAGAAGTGGAGTTCGCGCATTGGAGAGTGTAACTAATTGAAAGTGAATGAATGAGTGTGAGTGTTAGTGCTTGCCAATCATTCAGTGACCATCATTGATACACACACTAATCAATTTATTCACATTCAAATTACGTTGTCTAAGATGAACATACAAACCAAGCAAGAGATAAACATTTCACGCTCGTTTCTTCTTTCTCATTTTTCATCTTCTTATCCAATCTTTTCTTTTTTTACTCTTGCACTGTTGTGTTTGAATTAGACACAGAAGAGATAGAAGACTATAATGCCCCCAAAAAGTGATGTGAATTGAGTACAGAAACACACACACACGAAAAGTATGGAAAAGGTTTGATGAGAGAAATCAGATCTATATTATTATGACATAAAGTTAGATAACAACAAACAGAGAAATAGAAAGACACGATGCTTGCCGGCATCACAATCCCCATCACTATCATCATCATGCCAGTGATTATGGTAATCAGCACGCAAACAAACTTATACAAATCAAACCACAACTGGACTTTAAACAAACAAAATGAAATATTTGCAAACAAAAGATCGAGCAATTGAAGCAAATGCAACTCCATTCATAGAACACTGATTGGTGGAGATGTTTGCACTGGTGTCTGTTTCCTATCCTTCTTTCTTTCTTTTTCTTTTCCAATCCTTACAATGGAAGGAAGTGGAATGAAATTGAATGAGTTTTGGTGTGATTATGTTTTGAATGGAGCAATGAAGTGGATCATTTGTTATGAATGAACCAATAGTGAAGTGTGTGCGTGTGTGTGCCCTGTTGAATGCACTCCAATTGTTTCCATTTCCATTCCACATTCCTTGTTCGTATGTTTGTCGTTCCACTCTTTTCTCATGTCAAGTACCTCGAACATTGGATATAGTTTCGAGTATTTCTTTTATTTCATTCGTTTTTTCTGTTGTTGTTGTCTTATTGTTTGTGTTGATATCATCTTGTAATTTACCACTCACTTTTATTTCTTGCTTTTTTTTCTTACTATTCGTGGTTGTCGTCATTTTGTGTCGTTTGAAATGGTTGATTTGAAACGATGAATATAAAAACGAAAAGAAAAAGAATGATGGAGAACAAAAACGAATAAGAGCAACAATTTTCACCGATCATTTGCATCCAGAGCAGAACATTTTTGGAAAGAAGTGGATAAAGTGCGGAGGAGAGAAGCACAAAAAAGAGAGGGGGGCACTTTATAAAAAGAAATTGGCTACGAAACGACCACCAGTGGATTGATGATGGTTAGTGTGGTGGTGGTGGTTAGGTATAAAGCAAACACCTCGTGAAACCAAGATGAGTGAATGACAATTGATGATAGTGATGGTGGTGATGATGATGATGATGATGAGCTTGTTCGTTCACGTAATGATGTCGATTCAACCAATCACATTGTCATTGTTCACTCTCGTAATGCTTACTCAATCGAGACAAGTCAAACACTACAACATCCACTACCAACCACTAGAAGAGGATCGATTTTCATTCTCTCTCTCTTTCTTCTTATTGTGTTCATCTAAAATAGGAGAACAAAAGGCAGCTAAAGTCGATAATTCTTGGTCTATTGGAATAAATGTGTAATTTGATCGAGTACAAAGATGACAATCGATACGAATTGAATTTCATGGCTCGCACTTGAATGTGTAACGTTAAATCTTCTTCTTCTTTTTCTATTACCACTACCAACACGGGAACATTGATGGAGTAGTGCTAAAACAAAGCTACTTCTTTTATTCCTATCCAAGTCACTAAACGCACAATTAATTTTGTGTGTGCTTCTTTTGTCAATTGCTATCAACGAATCAACAACAACAACAACTACGACAACTACGACAACTTGGAACGCGTCAATGATTCTACTAAATACATGAACCACTTTTTCTTCTTCTTTTTAATTTTTGAGAGTTCTATGTTTGGTTACTTGTTGTTGAAGGTTGAACATAAGGACACAAGCACAAGTTGGAAGTAATGATGTGCACTAAAGGTGTAATTAAGTTATCCTATTGTTGATCTTCTACTTCTTTCTCTAGTTTTTTAATGAATGAAATAAGGAATATACGTCTACTATTGATGAAATGATGTGGGGCTATTTTGTTTTACTAATTGTTTGTTTTATTCATGTTTTACTATGACCACAGTGGGATAAACAAATGATGATTGCAACTTAAATGATTGATTGTGATGGCGAATTAAATGAACTGCTGCCAATTGTATTTGGTATAAATTGAAATGGTTGATTCAGATGATTGACAAGAGTAACGATGGTTTTAAAACAAACAATTGTTTTGTTTGATCGAAAACGTGTTCCAAGTTATCCATCTTTTCATGCTATTACACTTCAGTAGTGCACGTGTCAATTTAAGAAAATTCAGGACAAATATCTTAGACTATAAAAAAGACGAAGTTTTATACGAATCGTAAATTAAACCGAATGAACGATGGCCATGTGTGTTGACCGTGTTGGACATTAGCAATGATTGAGTTGGTTAGTGAATGAGTGAATGGTTGTGGTTATTCATTACATTTCTCTCAAAATTCACTGTCTGCCAGCAATCACTGTGTGTTTCACCAATTGAAAATGCCAGAACAAGCTTGATAATTTGCAGTAATGATGTGTGAACTCGGGCTACTCATTGTGTTGGCAGCAATCATTCTCGTTTTCGATTTTCTTCTTCTTCTTCTATTTCATTTTCTTTTTTTCTTTTTTGCTCTTCTTTTGTTATTATTCTTGGATCATCTTATTATTTATTTTCTGTTGTTATTGTTGTATATGATTTTGGTAATCTGGAGTCTCATTCACTTTGTAATCATTATACAAGCCCACTAGTTTACGTGAATGGAAACTGATCACAAAATAACAATAAAAATAAATACAAAAATGATAGTCTCTGGCAACACAGAATCATTTGGTCATTCTTGTTGTTGGCAGAAATCATTTGGTCATTCTTGTTGTTGGCAGAAATCATATTCGTTTGGTGAGTGAGTGATAGAGTGAGTGAGAATGTGACAAACACAATTAGAACACACACTTGGCTGCCACACACGATTGTTGAATGGATGGACACAATGTGATGGTCACTCTTGCTTGAACGTCTCGGGTTTCAACCTGAAAATATAACAACGACAACAACAAAAGTAAGAAGAAGAAGTAAGAAGTAGAATGTTTAGTGCGTGGAGTGAATGTGGTAATTGATACAACACAGTGAGTGGAAGTGAACAAATAGATTGGTCCATATTATTAGCACTGTACAGAATGCAGAACTATGCCTAACACTATCATTATCCGGCTGCTTACTTCCACTCTCACATTCACTGTCTACTACCACTTCACTCTACTCAATCCAATCATCATCATCATCGTCGTCATCATCTTCGTAGTCGTCATTGTCGACGTCTCTTCTTCCTTTTGTCTATGTTTGGCACAAACAATACTGATTGAGAATGAATGAATGAATGAACAAGCGTTTAACAACGTTATTGTTAATTAATCAATTATATTTCCGTTCAATGATGATGAGTGAGTCTAGCTGCTCATTGATGGAATGTTGGTAATGATTCATAATTAGTAATAGAATCAGTTGCCATTGCCAGTGCTACTGCTATTCACATTGTGCTACTCTTTACATTCAACACTTATTCCCCCCCATCAACTTCCAATCACTTATTCTCTTTTGTTTTGGCTTCATTTTGACAGTCACCTGGACAACATTGGTGGTCAAAGTTGTTGCTTGCTTGCATTCGTTTGTTTGGTTCGCGTTTCGTTCTCACCATCATAAATTTTGAAGCCAATAATAAAGTTGTCTCCTAAAGATGACACACAATCCACTTTACTTCACTCCATACAGACAGTCAGACACCAAATAGGCCACACAGAGCCACAAAGTTCATCTTCCTATTGCCACTTTACTACTTCTCACTTAATTTCAATTTCTCTCTCTCTTTTCTCCATTCAACTGAACAAAGGAAGAAAAGTGGAAATAAAGTAAGAAATCATTCTCTGGAACTTGTTAGAAACTATTAGCTGATAGATGGAGAAAATTGATGATGTGTTTGTGTGTGGCTGTGTTCACCAACAACAACAAAAAAAGCGATGGGAGGCAACAATCTGCGTGTTTGAAAATTGGTCGCTTTCAAAATTTGATAATTGATACGTTCAGTGAAATGCATTCGAGAATACAGTACGATGACGAGAGAAGGAAGAGGCTGTTGTGTTGTGGTGATGATAATAGTCCTGCTGCTGCTGCTGGTGGTGGTGGTGGTGGTGATGATGGTGATGGCATTTGGTGGTTGTGGTCGCCGGCCAGTGTTCGGATGCACAAATGAATGGAGCTTCTTCATCATCCCTGTCATCCCGTTCATTGTTGCTTGTATTCTTTTGTTCACTGGGGTTAATAAAGTGATCAGTGAACGAAGCACCCGACTACCAAGTGCATTGGCCAATGTTCGAGTACTACACAAGGTTGGTTCATTGGTCGGGCAAGCAAGCAAGGAGTGCCCAGTGTAATGAAGCGAATCAACAATGCCCCGTTATAGACTAGTAATTAGTGCACACACTCCACTTCTACTTACTCACTCTAATGACAACTTAGGAGAACAAGAACTGAATCGAACAGAATTTGAATAGATTCAATTTCAAAGTCTACAACAACTAAAACAAGAAGATTTTATTTCTATTTTGAGTACCGAAAAAATCAAAAGATAATGATTGGCATTGGTAGAAGCCGATTGTGTGAATATTACAATCGAAACAAACTGAAAATGGAAATGAGCTCAAGTGTGGCGATGTTTGCTTGTGCTTTCAAAAACCAACAAGGTGATTATAATTCATTTACTCATCCAACTTTAATCACCATCATGTGACGCTCTTGTTCTTCTTTTTATTGTTTGCTTGTTTTATATTGTTGCTGCATGATTATCATGATCATCGTATTGCTGCGCTCATCATCAAGTTTGCTGGTGGGTTGAAGAGAAGGAGAAGAAATGAATAAAATATCAACTAAATCAATATGACCAGGATATGGCGTGGTATTTAACTAAATAAATTTCATCGTTCTAAATGTTAATAATGACATCGATAAATTATAATCCAAACAAGCACACACACACACACACACACAAAAGATGAGAAAAGTTAGAAAATTGAATTTTGTTCTTGTTTCTTTTACTTCACTTCTTCTTTTTCTTCTTCTTTCTTTTGACAATTATATTTTATTAAACGAATTTCTCGTGAGCGGCGGATAAACATTCTTACCCTCTCATAATTTTCTTGGTTGTTTGCTTTTCTATTTATTAAACTATGGCAACTTGTTGAATAATTTATATCACTGAAGACAGAGTGTTTAGAGTGGGAATACGAATATAATCGATTATTACTTCACTGCACTCTTGCACTATTCGTTCGTTCGTTTTGTGTGTTTGGTCATTTATTCAAACATACCAAAAGTGAGCAGTGCTACAGCCAAAATCGAATTGGATTTATGTAATAATGCAACACAACAACACACTGTTGATTTTTAATTACATTTTCACCTCCACCAACAACAACAACAACAGCAACAGCAACAGCAACAACAGCAACAGCAACAAGTAAAACATGAATGAGTGTGCGTGAATATGATAATCAGTTCTTCTATCCACTTGTGTGATTTCGATAATTAAAACAGATCCACTAGTGATTTGCTTCTATTTCTTTATCAAACAAAATGGAAATAGAGTATAGCAAAAAAAAGCAAGGTGTGGTATGAAAGCAGCAGCAAGAGCGTGGAAACAAAATCAAAAACAACAACAAAAATCGAATCTACAAATTGTGTTCTCGTCAAATGCTTCTTCTTCTTTTTTTCTTGTATTTCTTTTTTTCTAGTAGTTGGTTATCTTTTTTTCTTACGTCGCTTTATGTAGCCGCTGAGCACTTACTCATACACGCATTCATTCGACATTGATTCACAGGTTCGTTCCCTGAAATCTAAAACTACCAATGGGCGTACAGAACATGAACAACATTAACACCAACAACAACATTTTGGGAAAACGTGCCGGTGTTAAATAGAGGCAGAGAGAAAAGAGAGAAAATAGGAAAGAAAAGAAGAGAAAGATGCAAACGAATATATCTGGTCTGTAGTGAATGTGGAAGTGTGAGTCTAGAGCTTCATGAAGAGCGTATAAATACAAGATGAGCATCATTAATCATGACGAGATTGATCAACTACTACAACAATTACAACAGCAACAAGTGTGCGATCAGTATCGGCATCCAGTGCTTTGTGTTCGCATAAACAACACATTCGCATTCATTCACTTCCTCACTCACACTTTAATGCGAATAAGAATAAGAGGGGGGCAGAGAGAATAGCATTGTTGTGATGCTAATTACATTATTGGGAATTAATCATTTGGCCAGTGTTGTAAATGTTTGCTCATTCAGTGTTCAATCGAATCAGAGTGCATTCAAATGCATTTATTACTCAACCCATCCTCACTATTCACTTCACATTCACGCTAATGCTCTCTTCCTTTTCTTGTTCTTGTTTATTATTATTATTATTACTCCTATTATTATTATTATCATGATGATTATTTACTCCTGCACCTTGCTGTGAACGTGGGAGCATTCAAACATTCTCGTCATCTTTATTTTTGCTTTTTTTTACTTTATGCTTAATTTTTTAGCCGACGATCACATTTTGTTTTTTTTGTTTTTCATTTTTTTGTTGAAGTAAAGATCATGTTTCAAATCAGTAGAGCAATAAATTAGCTATTTAACACCCTTCGACTTTTTGAACTTTTCAACCTATCCTAAGAATTTTATTTTATTTGAAAAAAATATATATAAAACGATACACCAACATCTCGTTTCTTCACTTGCTAATCGTTAAATTAATTAGATTTTCTATATCAACTATGTGTTCTTTATAAATGTGAAATTTTTCATATATTTTGTGTGTGATAGTTGTTGAAGCTTGCACACAAAACCATGGGGTGATTTGCGAAATGAAAATGAAGGAGAAGCACTTGGGTGTTCGTTTCTGCATTCATATGATGGTGTGTGTGTGTGTGTGATGCGTGTGCGTGCTGAGCGAGTAATGGGTCGGCAATGGACCTCAAGTTCGTTGCTGATGCTGATGCTCTGCTTGTTGCTTACAGAGCGTGATAATCAAGCCAACACAATAGATTCAAATCAATCCAAACATCACAAGGTGAGTGGCGAGTCATGATGATGATGAGGAGAGAAATTAGAAAAAAGAAAGAAAGAAAAAGAATCCGAGCCGAGCAAAGCATTGTGAATGAATGTGCGGCAGTGTTTGTTGTCGATCATGTTTGTGGCATGGGTGTACATCGGTGTGGGCAGTGCACGAATGTTCTAACAAGTGCCGTGTACTGTGTGTCGGGTTGTGTTGCTCATGATTGGTGATGTGATGGTGGCCATAATCACATCACATCCTCGTGTGACACACACACTGGTCCGAGTTGGGAATACACGCTCCACACTCACTGATCTTATCTACATCACTCCCTTCTTCATTTCTAATGAATTTGTAATTACTTCGTTGCTTGCTCTTCCTCTATCTTTCTCCCTTTTTATGTAATGTTCATTGTAGATAATTCTAATTCAATCATATTCTGTCCATTGTTCGCGGAGTTTTTTGTTTTTGTTGTTTCGCTTTTTATATTTCTTTGTAAGCCGCATCCACATCACGCAGTGTTTGTGATGAGAGGTAGTGCAGTGTGCATCTTATCAACAAGTTCCCATCTACTTTGGCAACAAAGGAAATGGAATGAGTAATTCTGCTCCAAGACACGAAAATGAGCACGAACCCTCTCTTTCTTGCACCAATAAATGCAGTGTGCATAGTCTATTAACACGGTCATTATGGTGGAATGAAGTTGGGCATTGATTCAGTGCTGGTCATCAATCTATGGTCAGTGTGAGCTGATGTGCGTGTGTCCAACATCATACAAAACATAATCAACATCACACTCGGTAAGTGAACTCTATTTTATATTTTTCTTCTTCTCTGTTATTTTTCTTTTGTTCGATTATTATGATTATTATTATTTTGTAGCTACCATTGTTGTTGAGATTAAATTGTCTATTATGATACACAAATGAAATGTTAATATTTACACTAGAATCACAGCAACAAATTTATGGCATGCAACAAACAAATTGTTCTAGTTAGTCAAATATGTTTAGCACACACCAGTTCAAGGATGGTGCTCGCTTTTTAAATACTCGTAGCTGTTATCGTTTTCTTCGATCATTGGATAACAAACTCAAGTTTACAACAAAAACAACAGAAAATAGCAAGACTTCCGGAGCGAACGCATTTCGTCACTTCAGTAAAGTGAACGTGTCATTTTAAGAACCAAAATGTTGATCTGCTTATGCCAAACTCTCGCCTCTCAAGTAGTTTGAATAATAATAATTGCATCGTTTGAGTGAACAATTATCATTATCCATTCTCCTTCAACTCGATAAACAGATTCAAACATAATTAGTGTTGTGTTGATTGTGAGTGAGTGATTGTATTGTATTTGTCTACCTATACTCAAGTGTCATTCTCAATATAAACTCCACTTATTTTTGTTGTTTATTTCACTTGGCATAAATTGTTTTCAAAAATGTTCACAGTTGTCATATATACATTCGTTCATATTGCTTCCATAAAATAGTGATAGCAAGCAAAAGAGCAAGTAGAAAACGTAGACACCATCAACAACCACCACCATCATCAAAAGTGGGTGATAAGAGTGAGAGAATAAGCGTAATAGAATTATTGGTGCACGTTCACCCTGCACCTTTGAGTATGATGATCATTTGCACTGCATTCACATTTTCTAGTGTGAATATTAGATGACATGAAAATTTAATTGTTCACTCACTATGTGCTGGTCATAAGTTGACTGGTGCTTCACTTGTTCGATGGTCATTGTTGTTGTTGGTTGGTTTGGTTGATTGTTTGTGTGCCCACCCCATTGCTGTTGTCTGCTTCTTTTTTTGTTCGAGCAATATTCATAAGAGTGTGCCTAATTTAATATTCTATTAGCGTACTTCTCTCTTTCTCTCTCTTTGTGTCCATTGCTGTACTCATTCATGGACAGCACACGGATATATGCATACACCAGCTAGCCAGAACACACGTTTGATTTACTATGCTCGTTTGATGTAAATTAAAATGAAAATGAACAAAATCACTTAACAGCTTGTATACATATGGACAATATGAGAATGCACTTCCATCTTCATTGCTTACGGTGTGTGCATGTCCATTCACATGATGAATCGGTCACTGAATCCATTCCATTTCTAACTTGCTCTTCATGTAGCGTTATTAAATATTCGGACATTACAATCACTTTTATTGCCACGCATTTTGTGGGGTTACATGACTTTGAAGAGAAAATGTAATGGGCACTGTTTGAACAATCACAACAATTACAACATCAACAAAAGCAATTCGATTTTTAATTTATTTTGATTTATGATGATCCCCTTTTTTGTGTTCTCCAAACAAGGGAATGCATGCACTATATGCGTGTGGATAATGAATCGAATGACACAATGGACATTGGATTATACTAGCACATTCATACTTCTATTCTCAAAACCACTGATCGAATATCGAGAGGGGCGTTCAATCCTTCACTACTCATTCTACAAGGCGTGAACATTGTGAACAAAAGAGAGAAGAACACAAAACGAAAGCAAAGCAGTAGATAAGAACGGACAACAACAAACCATCATCACTTCTTCTTCTTCCAATCATGCGTCTATCAGGTGTAGAAAATAAAAATCAAACAAAATGAAAGCAAGCAAGCGAGAAGAAGAGATTTCCAGAAGAGAGTGTAATAAAAAGAGATACAAGAGAACAAACACGCAAAAGAGAAAATCTGAAGATAATAAAATCAAAAAAGCGAAAAACAACAAGAGAGAAAAAGAGAAAGAAACAAGGATAGGATTCAGGTGTGTTCATTAAGGCGCCACCTCAAAGGTGGAGCTTGGAGTATTCGCTAATGACGAGTCAGTCACAGTGAGAAACGAGAAAAAAAGAAAGAAGGAAAGGTAAAAGAGAGAAAGAGAGAGAAAGATAGAGAGACAGAAATGTGAAGTATACACAGTGGCACATGACAATCTATTCCACTAATTTAATTGTTTGCTTGCTCTCAATGCGAACGCATGTCTACTCGTATCCACTTGTCGACTGTATCATCTCTTGTTTCTCGTGTCATCATCAGTCAGTTTGTGTTCATCTCACTCTTCCATCTTTCTCGGCCATCGGTGTTTGTCATCTCTGTATTCTAATTACTTATCGTGTTGTTGTTGCAAATATCAATTAATCGTTGGAGTTTATTGATGAAATCCATACTTGTTTGTGTGAAAACTGTGAAAGTGTTCATTTGTTGAATGATTTTCTATCTATTTCTATTTGATCATTTGATATCTAATAAATTGTGTGTGATCACCGTCATTATCGTCATCATCATTTAATCGTCACAAGTAAATTAAGTTTAGAAAATATATGTGAAAAAACTTCCGCTTGATTTAGCAGCATCGAGTATATTCAATTCTCTCCATGGATCAATAGGTAATGAAACGAGAAAAATTCAATTAATCTTGACAATTTCTTTCTAACTTTTTAATGTGAAACAATTGAAGTGAAGTATTTAATTTGTCTATTCACCTCTTGCTAAAGAAAGAGTGCATGGCAATACTAATTTGTCATTTTGACATTCATACTTGTATCTCAATTTGTTTGGTTCATGTGTGCAAATGAATAGAGTGAATGAATGAGATATTGCACTACTGAAGTGTCGCTCACACACACAAGTGCATGTGTGAGAAGAAATAAAAATATATCAAAAAAAAACAAAAAGTCAGAGCGAACAATTTACATGGTCAATGATTTTTCACATACTCAAATTCTCGTGTACTTCATGAACGATTTGATTATAATAAACGACTAAAAAAGAAAGAAAAGAAAGAAAGCTGAAAAAGAGATCACAATAAAAGTGAGTACATGCTTTTAATTTGTCACGTGAATTGTGGAAAAGAGAAGCACAAAGCAAGATCACCAAAATGTTCAACGACATATTTGTAATGCACTTGTAACAAAACAAGGGCGCTAGCTGATTGGAGTTTACTTTCTTCACTAATTTCTCTCGACTCTTGTTGTTGGTGCACGCGATTACAGTATCCTTGTTGTTGTGTTCTGTTCTGTTCTTCACAAGCGACATCGCACAATTTCACCAATCCTCTTTACACACAGGTAACGCTTATATCCTTTTTCCACTAATTATTGTGAACATTTAATAAGATCTTGCGAAACTGTTCAAACAACAGTGGAGATTGAGAGAGAACGATTTCGAACAAAGTGAAGAT
Source organism: Hybos culiciformis (assembly GCA_964007475.1). Lineage (NCBI taxonomy): Eukaryota > Metazoa > Arthropoda > Insecta > Diptera > Hybotidae > Hybos > Hybos culiciformis. Next base: position 27,295 of record CAXFZM010000407.1, read on the forward strand.
TATCGACATTTGAACGAGTACAGATTAAACATCCAGTTCTTGTCTTCATCATGGGTGTTGTACTTTTTCACCATCATCTTTTCTTATTTTATTGCCTAAATAATCGGATTAGATTACCAAAGCTCAATTCATTTCTATTATTAAGTTTGATATGATATTCATCGATGCTCGTTATTTGTTTGTTTTTCACTCCAATATTCAATCAAACACTCAATCACTTAAACTTTGCATTATTTCAAATTTGAATTCTTCTTTTGTTCATTTGAAATATAAATTGAGTTTTTAATAATTGTCTTAATTTCTCATGTCAAAATCAACTTTCTGGTTTATTTTTATTTGCAAAAATGAAAAGAGAACAAGAACAACACAACAAGCTTATGGTTAGAGGAGACACGGGCACGTTCAACACAATAATCAATGCGCATATATGCGTGTGTGTGTGGAACGTGTGCTAATTAATTAACTTTGAACTTTAATTCAAACGCTCTTACTCTGTATGAAATTGAGTTCTTTTTCTTTCTCTTCTTTTCTTGGCTTCGGAATTAGATACGCTAGACAATTAATTTGAGTCTTCTCTCTTTGCACACACACACATATTGCAAGAGTCATATATACGTTCTTGGAATGACGTGAACAAATGAAGAGAAGAAATTAATTGCCAAATTGAGTGGAGGTGAAGGTGGACACATAATTCGGTTAATTGAGTGCCGCCACTACTACCTTGCAAGAATGGTACACTCACTCTGTGTGTGCTTGACCGTGTCCGTGCTCTGTTAGTTGTTCGGTCGTTATCAGCACAAAACAATTAGTGCAAAGCATAATTGGATTAATCCAACAACCAGAGTCCGAATACTTCTCATGCTTGCTTCGTTGGCAAGCAATAGTGAGCACTTGACCACTGCTTCAACTTGATGGTGATTTATGTTCGTGTGAAATTCAAACATTGTCGCATACTCTCGCTCTCATTCTCATTTTTTTATATTTTTGGTTTGCTCATACCTGAACTTCATTCAATTAACTCATACCTTATTTGTTATTTTCATTTATATTTTTTTAATTGTTTTTTCTTGTCATGTGCAAACTCAGTCACACTGTGTCATCGTATCTCAAAGAAGACTGCACTAGTGTTCACTTGCACAACCCGCGCGCATACCGTGGTGGAATTCATCGATCTGAATGCGAGCCGATAACATTGACCAAGTGGACGGAACACGAGCAAGTGAATTGTTACGTGTGACAGCCATCACTACCACCATCGCCACCACCGCCATCACAACTTGCGACACTAGCCACGGAGAGCGTGAGCACTTGGCAACCCCGGCAACCTCGTCCACTGATTCGTCGTTGAATGTGACGAGTCAGCGAACGTCGTTGACAAGCAACACAGCCACCACGGAGTCATTACAATCCACCAATAGTTTCTCGATTGCCAATCTGGTACTTAATTCGTCACAATCATCGGCGTTCAGTGCAAAGCAAACATTCGAGGAGCATTTGAAGAATCAATTAACGCAGCACATTCATAATCGTATCGGAATGGGTGTGCTGCCCGTACAGGATTTCGAAGCACGTGCACTAGCAAACAAGTTGCACACCATGGATGCACATTACAACAACAACATGAGTGGGGCACATTCCACTGGAGATAACAAGTCCAATTCGGATGAACAATCTGAATTGGATGACGATGATGATGGCATTAGCATCAAAGTGGACGAGGAGGAGAAGATCCCTTTTGTAAGTTCATTTTTTTCTCATTTATCATTCGGGTCCATTCATTACTGTTTGTTTCCAGGATCATCCTCATCACCGACCACTAAGTACCCGGCACTTGTACGCCACCGAACATGCCCCAATCTCATCGTCACCACGGTGATGACTTCCCCAAGCGCAAACAACGTCGGTACCGAACCACATTCACCAGTTTCCAATTGGAAGAGCTGGAGAAAGCATTCTCTCGCACTCACTACCCGGATGTGTTCACCAGGTAAGTGCTCACTCGCTCTCTTCATTCATTCGCACATCCTAATATTGGTGTGTTGCGTTTGTGTTACCAACTATTATAATTGCATTTGGCCGTCATCGTCTTGTTGATGAGGATGATGATGATTTGATGTGTGACACAGTAGAGAGCAAGTGAGTGATTGTCCATATCGCTAGTCTCTCTTTCTCGGTGTTTTATCACAAGCATCATATATAAATTGTATGTCGCACAGTGACAGTGGCCCACCGGTCAATCAGTGTGTGTGTGTGTATTGACCACGATAATGATGACGCTGGATTTATCAATGTTTAAATTATTTATATAATTATCTACACCTACTTCAATGTGTGCAATGCTCGACGAGATGAACACTACTTCTTCACACATCTGCTCATTTCACTTTATCGTTTTGGCTGTACTGAATTTCATTCGAATTAAGTCAATACTGTCTTGAAAGACTAATGAGAAATGAAAATTAAAACTTTTAATTTAATTTAATCTTTCTCTTCTAATGATTGGATAGTTGGAAGAGAAAAAAAGAGAAAGAAGGAAGTCGATTAGATACAATGAAGTTGATCCCGTCAGTGTGCACATCACATGAGCATCAATTGCTTGCTCATCGCACACACACTCCACTGTGTCCAATCAATTGCAATTCATTTCCAAATTTAATTGTCATTAAATTAACCTTCTCTTATTGACCGATGTTCATTCAAATTCTCATTCAAATTCAATAGAAAAAGATTAAAAAAGAAGAATAAGAGAATTAGAATTTCTATCTAAATTTATGAGTTCATTTATTTGCATACAATCCAAAAGAGTGTGCTCGTCTTTTATTTCAATTCTATTGTTCTATTATGAATGATCAACAAACAAAAAATGAAATATCCACACAATAGGATTGAATTCCATCTCAATCAACCTAGCAAAGTAGAAGTCACGATTCTCCAATTGACCATGGATAGTTTGTTCAGTTCTCAATAAACGCAATGTGCACCCGAGTATTCAAACTACAGATTAGAGTTTGAATAGTGTTTGTTTCTTCCCATTACACACACAAAATTGAGTGAATAAAATAGAAAACGGTAGTGATTGTTGATGATGATGATGATGAAATGGATATGATCATTACCCAGTGTGTATAGTAGTAGACAGTGAGTCTCGACATGAGCAGTGTGGTTGTTTAGTGCAAATGTAATTGAATTACGTGATTGGATATGAACACTGACCATAGTGCATATTCACTCGTCACCATCACTACCACAAGCACGGTGATGCCTTGTGTCGATTAGTGAGCAACACTAGGAGAAAGAACATCTCACTATCACCTTGGCATCATAATCAGCACTAAATCAAGGGAGAGAGTGTGGAGAACAAACAGCCAATGTTCATGTGCCTGTACGCTGATAAGACAGTGATGGTGGTGGTGGTGGTGGATGTCATTTCCATGTACAATCCCACTATCACTAGTGCATTTGCATTCGTGCACTCATCATCATCATTGATCTGGGCATTAATTCAATTATGAATTCATCTTTCAACAACATTTGCAACACACACACAGATGGAAGATTGGAACATCATACTATCATTGCTTTTTCTTCATTATTCAAATATTATTTTTTGCAATAAAATATAATTTCATTTGTGTGTTTGTTTATTTCGTGTTGTAGAGAGGAACTCGCCATGAGAGTGGATCTGACTGAAGCTCGTGTACAGGTAAGTTTCAAATGTTGTTTTTAAAAAAAATAATATTTTTCGTTTTCTTAGAAAATAGTTATCATTTTCATTGAATTTTGTTTGTTTATGTGCTTATCAAAACATTGTGTATTTTTTATTTCCTTTTTTCAACAAATTAAAAGGTATGGGTTTCAAAATCGTCGTGCAAAATGGCGAAAACAGGAGAAAACAACAGGAAGTGGTGGTAGTTCCGCGATGAACAACAGCATCTCTTTATCCAGCGCTGGTAATGCACATTCTTACGATAACAATGGTGGTGGGAGTGGTGGTGGGAGTAATGGAACAAGCAATGGTGTGAGTTCAAGTTCATCCCACCACGGTGGTCATCACTACTCTGGCTCGTCACATGCTC
>CAXFZM010000409.1:0-25016 GCA_964007475.1 Hybos culiciformis
GAACTTAAAAATCAGATTATATGTAATAGAAAAACTAAAGAAAAAAATAAAATAAAAAGATAAATTATAAAGTTTTCATCATTACTGTAGAGACGACTATATTTTTATTTTTTTAAATTTTTATTTCCACCCAATGTAATACAAACAGAATAAGTTGGAAGGAATATACTGTGAAAATTTATTTATTTGAAATAATAACGAGAAAAGAAAATAAATGAATTGTGTATGAATTTTGTTGCTCTCTAGTCTTTTTTTTTCGTGCTGATTTTTACCAAACAATTAAAAAGTGAATACAATAAAACTTTGAAACGAAGAGCAATAGCAACGAGTAATTATTTCCAAGACATTCCTTTTTATATATTTTTTTTTGTTTTTCTAAATTTTTTTGTTTTTTTTTTATCCATTTAAGGGAATTTTCATTTCACCCTTTCATGCACTAATTCAAATTCCAAGTTATAAATTCTTTTTATATTTTTGTAGTCTGTTATCTATACCGATGTATGAATGTTTATAGTCGAATAATTTTTTACTTTTTTTTTCATCTGAAAATGGTACATTGAAAATCTTATTATTTTTAGTACATAATAATTTGTTCTCTTCCTGTTAATCAAAAATATTTAAATTTCAAGTTTACAAGAACTTTTAGATGGTATTTAGCCACTATGACTAGAAATGTACTAGTACTGTTGCAGCTATAACCTTCATATTATAAAAACTAAAATTGATTTTAAAAACTTAAATTGATTTAGATGAAAACCCCTTCGGGTTGAAAAAAAAAATTTAAGTAACAAAAATTCGGTAATTAAAAAAAAACAAGATATATATGTAGAATAAATCTTGATTTAAATTTTGAATAAATTAGATTTTTTACAACTTTCTATAGTTTGTTAGGGCAATTTTTCTTTGTAATTCAGCATAACCTTTTTGTAATCTATGGTCGTGATGACCGAAATTTTATTAGGAATTTTAAAATGTAATTTTTTTTTTACTAAATAGAAATTTTAATTCGAACCATACATATGTACCCACTTTATTAATTCACTTACTTAATTTAAGAATATCTATGTGTTATAAAACTATGTGGATATATTTTTTTAAATGATTTGTCTGAAATATAATGAACTTTTTCTTAATCTGAATTTTGATTTATTCTGAATGTCGTTCGAATAAGTACAACTGGGGTGTGGATGCTGCGTATTTCGCCAGTTTAATACTATCTCCGGATAACTATAAATGTATCAATAAATAAACTGTAATACTGAAAACAAAACAGAGGTTGTCCACTAATTACATGCCAAGGATAGCCATAGGAAAGGAGAAACAGTTGGGTTAAAAGGGAAGGTAAGGCACAACGAAGCATACCACCTAGCTTTCGTTACAACTTCAAATATTCCAAAAGTAACCCGGTATCGTTTAAGTTTAGATAGGTTCACCATTTTTTTTACTGCTCGTATAGTAGATCAGATTAGAGATCAGTACATTATTTTTTTTTCATTTGTTGCCACAGGTATCTGGTTACGTACTGGTTTCGTGTTTTCGTCGAGCGTTTAAGCATGATCATGGAAACAATTATGGTCTGTATTTCGGTGTTTTTGTTTCTGTTTATGGCTCTGAGGATCCTAAAGTCCTCAGGTCATAAGGTACGTAAATATGTAACAGGACGTATACGGTTGGAACGACAGCCCACTCACGGCTTTGCTAGCTGGACAAATTGCGTGCCAGTCGTCTACCATCCGTCTACAAATGAATCGGAACCTCAGCTTCAGGTAAAAAGACACAGCGGCGTCACCCAACAGCCGACTGTGGTTGCGAACGGCTCAGATTCCAATAAATCGATGGTAATAAATTGCCATCGATAATCGTGGTAAATTTACTCTGCATATGTAACACAAAATATTTACACATTTTGGTGTAACGTAAAATTACTCTAGAAAAGAATAATTTTACATCAAAGTTTACGCGAAATTAACGCAGAATTACTTCCAATAGAGAAAATTTTAACATAAAGTCGTAATATTAAACAAATAATTACGCCAAAAGGTTGTAATTTAAATTTACACCAAAACGACGTAAAAAATTTTTAAATTTTAATACCGTGGCTGAGTGGTAGCGTTGGCGGATTACAATGCTAAGGACGCAGGTTCGAATCCCGAAGACGGCATAAGCAAAATTAAATAAAAAATTCTTTGGATTTTTTTTTTTTCCTTTTTTTGAATTTTTTTATTATAATTTTTTTTTTGAATTTTTATTTTTTTTTTAATTTTTTTTTTTTTTGAATAATAAATAATATATTTTCTTTTCTAATTTCTTCTTCTAATTTCTTCTTATTGAATTTTTCTTATGCCGTCTTCGGGATTCGAACCTGCGTCCTTAGCATTGCAATCAGCCAACACTACCACTCAGCCACGGTATTCAAATTTAAAAACCATATAAAATAGAAAATATAAATTTGGTATACACATTTTCTGTGTGGTGTGTTGGCGATTTCTAACATGATTACAACTTACAACTGTGATGTACTTTTTTAAATCCCAGGGTTTAAATTTACACCTGGAGTGTACACATTAAACAACAGAGTTTAAGTTTACACTGGAGGGCATACATCGCAATTTCTCATTTGTTACTCACTTTTTTTCTTCAATTGAGGTAATCATTTTTACCTCATTTTTGCCTCATTTCCTCAAATGGTTGTGAGTGAGTGAGTAAGAAATGAGGACTAATTAGGTCTATTAATATTCTGGGTTATGTTGATAAAAGTTAGCTTGCATTACAAGATTTTTTTTTGTCGGCGCTATCGCTAGTGTATTATGGATTGAAATATGTAAATCAATCAGCCAGCCGGATCATCGACTCGCTTCATTTTTATAATCAAACCCAGTATTTTTTTCTTGTTTTCTTTTTATTTTATTCTTTTCATTTTATTACAAAACATAAACAAAATAAACTTTTGAGGATTGCCTCATTTCCTCACTCATTTCATTTGGCTCCTCATTCCTCACTCAAAAGTTAAAACAAATGAGTTTTTATGAGAAATGAGTGAGGATTGCGATGTATGCTGGAGGGTCTATACATTAAACCATAAAATGTAAGTTTACAGCATAGAGTACAACAGTATTAAACCACAGAGTTTAAGTTTACACCAGAGAGTTTTCATTATTGAACCACAGGTGTAAATTTAGACCAAGAGTGTACAATGTTAAGCAACAAAGCGTATGCTTACAAAACGGCGTGTATATTTTTAAACCATATAATGTAAATTTATATCAGAGCACATATTATTAAGCCACAGGATGTAAGTTAACAACAGGGAGTTCAGATAATTAAACCAAGTAGTGTAAGCTTACACCAAGGAGCTTAAATTTTTAAGTCAAAAATTTTTTAAACGAAGTAGTGCATATTTTTAAGCCAACAAGGGTAAATTTATACAAAAAGAGTAAATTTTTAAACAACGACGAATAAATTTACCCTTATTTTTAATGTAAAAAATACACAACTTGTACAATTTTACTATTTTTTGTGAGTTTTATTTTTTTTACGCCTTTATCAGTTGAATCTTAAATAACGAGGGTAATATTACATCAAAAATTACCATTATAATCGACGTAAAATTACGACGAACACTATCGATTTTCTAGAGTGTACATAAATGTAGTCGCAGACGGAACCAACTTCTCAATAAACTGAGTTTTATAATTAGTGAAGCTTTTAAGTTTGATTTCAACATTCAAGACTTTCCACATTGACTTAATTGAGAAACCGAAATTCAATAAATCTCTTGTTCATTTTCAAGTTTATTATGTTTTACATGTTTCTATTGTAATTGGAAGTTTCAATTTCTAGTCCGAAATAAACTTGTAAAATAAGTTTCACGGAATTAACTTCAGAAATGTCTGCCTTGCCTTACATACTAAATCTTCCTATTTTTTACAATTTTACCCAACACTATCGACTTACCGTCCTTTTTTTGTGTTATTTAATCTACAAGCGGGATACTTTTAGTATCAATGCAAAGGATCCTGGTTCCAATCATATACATATACATATACATATACATAATTATAACATTTGTTTTCTGTGTTGTTTCGTTCTGATAATTTATTCAGGCACTGGAATAAAACAAATTACTCTAAAAACGTAGCCTTGTGGGCTTACTTGATACAAACTGTACAATAGCAAAGAAAATAGAAGTACTGAGAAGGGAAAAGCAGAATAAAAATAACTTTAGACAAGGATAGCATACTTTTTTTTTGGTTTTAATTTTATATGAAAATTGGCATTTAAACGCGTCATCCAAATATATTTTGGGATTTAAAAGTGATCCTTATATTTTCTTTGACAATAGGGAACAATAAATGAATTGTCGACAGTATAATATGGTGTTTGTAAGCAGTACTTTGAAAAGAAGATCTAAAAGTCTACTACTACTTCAATAAAAAGCAGGGCCAACAAGAAATTTAATGGTTGGTATGTTAGTACAGGAACAAGTACAAGGAGATCGAAAAAAAAGCCTCCATCCGCTTCTACGTAAATCAGCTTACCAATATCACTACGGTATGTCCAGTTCAAAATGTACTTAGATTACTTTTTCTATACCTTAGCGTCGGGTAATTAATATTGGTGGTTTTCGCCAAGTGGAAAATTTTCATTTTCATTTTTAGTTTTTAACTTCATAGGATTTTCGTTTAAGCCCAGATTTTGCACAATATACATACTTTATAAAAAAAAAAATAATAATTTTATTTTTTATGAAAAGAATATAATCTTCCAGTATGGTTAGAGTACAAGTCATACAGCCAAAAAATTGCCACAAACGAAATATTATTGTGTGAAAGAGTTTTTTTTTTGTTTTTTTTTCTATCTTTTATTTTCACATTTTTTATTAATGTCCGTTAAAAATTTTTGTTTAAGAACTTTCTCATTTAATTAAAATTGAAAAGATGGATAATTTTTATTTATTTTTTTTGTTTTTGTTTTCAGAGCAAAAGAAAAATAATTTGGTTTTTTCGATTTTTTTTTATTATTTTTTTGTAAAAAATTGAAAAATTAAATGATTTTTTTTTTTTTTTTTAAATTTAATTATCTTTTATTTGTGAATTTTTATTTAGATGGTTTCGTAAAATAACTATTCAAGGTTTTTTATTTTGTTTGTTTTTTCAAATTGTTTTAAAAATATAAAAATTCTTCATAATGGAATAAGTAAACGATGAGTCGATGATGATGTCCGTCAAAAATTGTAGAATTTTAAAGAATACCTTTTCTAAATTATAAAAAATCGCAACAATATGTCGGCTGATTTCAAATGTTCTGTGTTCTGAAAAGTGGGCGTCCGACTTCTTACAAGCAAACATATAAATTAAAAAAAAAAAAATTTAAAAAAAAAACTTTATCTTCTTCTAAATTTTTGGAAATATTTAATATAATATAAAGAAGGCGAAATAAAACTGGAAAGCCATTGCATAATATTATCAAATATAATGTTGATATAAATGCGTTTAGATATTGTGTTGATGTGAATATTGAATCTAAAAATGGTTAACCTCCATCAACTATATTTAGAGCCCAAAAAATTATTCGCATAGTTGCAATTAGTTTCGCTGACACGGAAAGGGGTTGCAGTCTGATGAATATAATATGCAGTGAAAACAAATCTAGACTGCCATTCCTCATTTATCGGATTAGGTAACAATCATGAATCAACTTGTGTGGAAAACCGGGAAATCGATTTGAAACCCTTTATATTAAAATAGTATTGCATTCTGCATAGGTTATACTTTGTATGATTAACTTGTTAATCAGATTACTCTGCACTACATGCGAGCAAAATAGTATAATTACTAAAAAAGTAGTAATGAAAAAGGTTAATAAGTATATAAGTATATTTTGATGATTTTTATTTAAGCAGATTTAAACTCTTTCTAATACTGTCCTAAAAAAATATGATGTCGAATATATATTATTTCGTTCTTAAGAGATTTTTTTTAATAAGTTGATTCCTACATATTATATTCAGAACATTAATATGGTTTTGTCCATAACTATAACGATTACCATACATGAAAGAGTTACATATAAGGAGGTAAGTTTTTATATTATCAGAATTTATACAACTACCTATCCACATTTTGTCATAATTTCAAATTTTAACATCATAAATTCTTTATACACATATTGATACTGAAAGAATTTTGTTTTTTTTTTTTATGTAAAACATGAAAGTAAACATATTTTATTTTAACTTAAGGCAAAAAATGTGGGTTAAAAATTCCTAACATTAATTAATATACTTACATTTATACATTATAATATTTATATAAAATTTTTGGTCGTAGTTCTGTGAAAACTTACTAATTCCAAAATCGCTCCGTGATTTTTAATACTTTTTTTTAAAACTGCGAAAGTGTTCATAAGTTTGTTTTTGGTATTATATTCAATAAACTCAATAACTTTTGATCCAGCATGTTGAAAAGTTAGGTAGCTCTTACCCAATCATACAAAATTTGTCTCTAGACGGTCATATTACTGGCATGGGACTCAGGTCACAAGACCTAAAAGTTCTAAAAAGACTTCTGCGAAACGTCACCTGGAGGTTGCCACGACCGCCCGTGCACCGCTTTTCTTAGTCATTTTGTAAACTTTAAGTAAAACTTGAACTTCTTTAAGACGTCGTATAGAAGTTAAAGTATTACTTTCAAGTCAAAATATGACTCTCAGGAGTCCTCAAATAAACTATAGTAAAAGCTTCTAGGTCACAAGCTAACCGTAAAAAGACCTAATTACGACAAATAAAAAAGCTTTAGGATAGCAATTGAGTAACTGTGGAACCTCTAAGCGACTAAAAGTGCACAAAATGACTTGACAGTGACTCTAAAGTAACTTGATTAGGTAAAATTGAGTAAATTTGTGACTTTTTAAAGACTAAAGAGTCAGAAAATGACAGTATAGTGACTCAAACACGATTTGATTAGTCACAATAAGACGGGGTAGTGACGTATTGAGGACGTTTCAAAGAGACTAAATTGTAACAATCTGACGTCAACAGGACGTCATTGAGATTAACTAAAACGACTCTACTCTTAGCAGAATTTTTATTAATTTTATCATAGCCGGGCAAAATACTTGTAATTTCAAAATAGTGTAATTCGAAATTACTAATTCAATTACATTTTGTAATTTGTAATGTGTAATTCAATTACATTGGTAGATTCGTAATTAGAAGAATGTAATTTTAATTCGTTAATTCATATTTGTAATTTGTATTTAGTAATTTGTATTTCTATATACTTGTAATTTCAAAATACTTTTACTTCTTTCAAATTACTTAGCGTTAAAAATTTATCTCTTTACTTAACTGTAAAATTCGTATGTGTTAGAAATTCAAATAAAATAAAAAAAGTAAGCTTTCATTTCGTGTTTTAATTTCTCAATCTCAATAGAACTTTTATTTTAAATTTTTTATTTTTTTTTTCAATACTGGATAATTTGTAATTGTAATTTTGGAATTTTAAATTACATTATTGTAATTGGAACCAAAAATAGTGTAATTTCAAATTACTAATTTGTATTTTTTAATTAAACAAAAAATGTAATGTAATTTCAGTAATTTAATTTGAGGTAAATTTTTGTGTATTTTGTAATTTGTAATTTAAATTACATTCGCATGTATTTTGCCCGGCTATGAATTTTATAGTACAATTATGATCGATGCATTTCAAAGTCGTAAATGGCGTAAAAAAATTAAATTGGAGTATAAGACATATCTTATAATTCCATTTAATTTAATCTTTTTATGCGTCTTCAAAATGCGGGGACCTTAACTGTGCTATAAAGCTAATAAAATGTCTGCTTAGGGTAGAATCTGGTTAATTAATCTTCATGACGTTCTGCTAATTCCAGGTTGTGACGACTTATTTGAATATCTTGATTGTGACATCTTAATTTCATTGAAACGTCTTACAAAGATGGATATGATCATATTAATATTATATGTATAGAATACACTTCATTTTTAACTGCAAGCTGCATTTTTTCTAATAACAATTATGGTAATGATAATCTTTTATCTGTTTTATTTACAAATAAATAAAAAGTGAGAATATGTATGTATGTATTAATTTACGAAAACAAATTAAATATTTATTATCAATTCAAAAAAAAAGAACAATTCAGTTCATTTACTATACTTATTAGTAGTTAAAAAAAATTATATTCATTAGTTTAAATACATGGTAATATTTAATACCATTATATTCTAAATATTAGAAATAAAAATATTAATTCCTAGAAATTAATTATTAATAAATTATTATTTATGGTTATTATTTATTGTTCATGAGTAGATGTAGATAAATCAATCAAACGAGATAGTTGAACAGGAGTGGATGGTTCGGTAAAAGCAGTTGTTTCAGTCGTTTTAGTTTTCTTTTTAATGATTTTTCTTCTCTATTTGTAATTTTATGTCCACTGAAAAGAAATAAATACATTTTAATCAAGATAAAGAAAAAATAAAACAACAGCTAAAGATACTTACGTACGCTTTACTCTTTCTGAAGAATGTTTAAGAAAGTCAATAAAAAATTGTTGAATTTTGTGTTTGGTGTAAGAATTATCATAACTTTCTCGTATAATTTCTAGAAACAAATTGGTTAATTTATCATATTTTGAAAAACATTTCTTAATTGTTGTTCCGTTCGAGGAAAATCCTTGAAGCAAGACATCGCAAAATAAAAATTTGGTCATATTTCTAAGACACAAAATAAAACATTAAATACGTATAATTTAATTAAAATTAACTACTTACCAAAATTTAATATTTATTGAAAAATTATTTTGGAGATTAGTCATAAAGCGACTTTAATATAACTTTAAAGTTAGTTGTAAGTCCGATTTCGACACAATGATTTAAGTTGAGTTTTTATGTGACTTTTGTAGGAAGAAGCTTTCAAAAAAAAAGGGCTTTGAAGACCTGGTTGTTACAAGAAGACTTATCGCGGTCGCGTTCATAAAAAAAAAGCTCAGTCAAGATCAAATATAGGTTACATTTTGACCTGGCCATTGCATTATTTTTTTTTCGGTCAATTACAAGTCATTTGATAACTTGGGTCAGATTGGAACGTCTGTGAAATGTCACAGGGAGGTCATTCAATTTTATAATTTTTTTTTTTTGCGACCAGTAAGTTATTTTGGAACCCAGGTCATTTTTTGTATGACTGGGTTACCAGATTAAAATTAAAGTATTGAGGATTTAAGGATATGTCAATTTAAGAACAATTTAAAATAAATATATGAAAACCACGAATGCTTTCTCGTACGCAAAGTCAAAGAGGCTTAAATAAATCATATAATGTAAATTGAAAAACATAAAACTAAGCTTCGCACAATAATGCTGCTATTCAATCTGAACCATTTAAACAAAAATTAAGACTATGGATCAATCGTACTAACACTCTGTTACTATACCAGCAAAATTTATAATAAATGCTAAAGTGTAGGATGACGTATACAAAAAATAAAAATGATATCAAATATATTTTTTCCTTTTTATTCTCTCCTATATCACAGCTAAACACTTAATGAATAGTACCTAATTTTTATTAAATTTTTATAGGAATACTCAAAGTATAGAATTATATAAATTTCGTTAGGTGTACATTTTATTTCAATTGTATTCAAATCTTTTTTTACATTTTATTTCAATTGTATTCAAATCTTGTATATTTGTACGAAGGTAGATAGATCACTACCGTATAGTGCTTAAGCCTACAAAACATTAAGAATTCTTCATAGATTGAGTATCGTCAAACAGAGACAATTAAATGTTATTAAAACATTAAAAAAAAATTAAGGCTCTCTAGGTCAACCAGAGCTATATTAATGATGTCCCTTTTTTCTATCTAGCTCCACTGATCTAACTTTTCTTAATATGAAACGGTTCGTATAAAATTAAGCTAAATTTTAAATTTAAAACACAATGCTGACGTATAGAAAGAGTAGAAAAGTATAATAAAAAAGAATAAAATCAATGAGAAAACTAAATTCGTTTAATTTAAAATTTAAAAAATAAACAAACCACCAGCTCATTAACTTCACTCAACCACCGTCGTAATGTAGGTTCACTTTCAATTTTTTATAAATACTTTGTTGGAATGGATACGTGTTCCCTGGAAGTAAAGGCCCTACTTCCTCAACTTCAAGTATTTTCACGTCAAACACGTTCCGCTTCAACGTCACACCCATTCTTCGTCAAAATTCCCAGATGTGATAGAACGAGCTTTGGAGATTCGTTTTCAATTCGCACCTCGAGAATATGGAATGCTCTCCCTTCAAAACTGTTCCCAACAGCTGGCGGACGTTTGATTTACGACTTGCGCCGCTTTAAGAAGAGTGTAAATGATTATCTACTAACTGTCCCACTTTTTAATCCCGTCTAAACTTCCAGTCCTCATTACCAAATCCATACTTCTTATAGTATAAAAGGTATCCCACCTAGTGATTTGGTAACTTTAATAAAAAAAAAAAAAAAAAAAAAACAATAGAATTATCAAACAATTTAATTTATTTTTCTTTTTTAAAGTTGAATTAAAATAGTTTTTACATCAAAATGATGGACAATAAAAAATAAATAATTCTAATGCGCATGGCTTCGGTAAGTTGTATTTACATTCGCAAATTTAGCTCGGTAAATGCTCCATTACATGCATCAATACACATGCAATTATAGAGGAATGTAAATTGTATTTACATTTCCCTGTGATGTAAATTGTATTTACATTGCTCTATATTGTATTTACATTCTTCATTTTGAACTGCGTAATACTATAAACAAAAATAATATCACTCACACTCACAATATTTCAAACAGACAAATACCAAAAAAAAAAAAAATTGCAAATGTATACCTCTCACAAGCATCATATCAATGTCAAACAAAGCTTAGTTTATAATGCTAAAAATCTATATTTTCCCTCTGAGCTAATCTATATTTTCCCTCTGAGCAAACAAAAAAAAAAAAAAAGAACCAATAAAAAAATACGCGGCTATTTTTTTTTTTTCTAAAAAGCGGCTAGTCGATCAGTCGATGAATTTTCTTAACATGTGTTTCAATCTACTATTTTTAAAGGATCTTCGAACCTCTACTACTAAATTTTAAAACGAGTGTGGTTGGATTTTAGTACAAAAATTTAAACCATACTTCAAAAATTGCACTTATTTTTATTCAAAAAAACAAAATGAATAAAAATAGAACAATGGTAACCCTGAAAATATCTTTGTTGTCATTGTAAAGTTTGCTGTCAAATGTCAAGTAAGAATTTTTTTTTCTTTTATCAACAAACGAGGAAAATTGCAGCAACAAGGAGATTATTTATTGTAAATATAAATTATAACTATATATTTATTATTTTATTTTATTTTTAATTATAAAAAAAAATAATTATAAAATTATTATTATTTTTTTTAATAATTAAAAATAAAATTAAATAAAATTTAAGAAGACCATTAGTTCCTAAAATAATAAAAAAAAAATTAGTAATTTTTCTGAAAAAAAATTATTCGATTTTTTTTTTTGCAAAAAAGAAAATGAATAATTTTTTTTGGAAAAATTACTAATTTTTTTTTAATATTTTAGGAATTAGCTGATCTTAAATCATCCGGTTTGAAATCATTTCGAGAAATAAATTTACTTCCGTATTAATTAAATTTTATTTCCTTACTTCATTTTGAACTTTTTTGTTTATTTTTTTCATTGTAAATGTATTGTTTTCAACTCCCTCTCCCATGCACATTAAAGCAGTATACAATACATGGTAATCAAATTTGTTATACAGCTCGTTGTGTATACACACAAACACATAGACACTCGTCAATATTATATGACTCGTGTCTTGTGTGTATACACAACTCGTAAGAATAACAAATTTTCTTACCATGTATTGTAATCTACTATTAAATAGTACTGACACAAATTGTATAGTATTTTAGTGATAAAAGTATACCACATCATTTACATTTTAGCTCAGGCCACGGCAAACCGCGTCTCTAACCATAAATTTTTGTGGCTCAAGAAACCTTTGCTTTATAAACAACATGCGATTCAAAAAAAAATAAGTAATTCGTATTCAAATTTTCCAATTGGTTCTGACAAAACCAAAAGATTTTTTTTAAAACTTTTTTAGTTTTCATATAAAATTCAAACTTTACTTTATACGAGTAATAACCCATCAGAATACGAATTACACTTCGTTCTCCTATATAAATTTTTTAGTGTCGAACGTTCTTCTCATCAATGTAAATAGGCAAAAATATTCTTTCTACAACAGTACGGACTATGGTAACATCGCATTTCGCTTTGGGTGGTGCAGCGCTATCCTTTGTGATATTTTTGAAAATTGAATCGCTTAGTGCTTTGAGGTGATCATAGTGTGTTCCAATTACTCGATTTTCAATTAACCGGGTAGTCGAGTATCAAATCACCAACTACCCGGGAAGCCCGGGTAACGTAGTATTTTTGTTTGGTGTGAAACACCAAAAAAATATATATTTTGTTTAATTTATTAATTTTTATTGTTTTTTAAGAAATAATATTTTAACACAACTAAGGCATTTAACCCTTCAGAACCGAAACGCCTATTTAATTGCTCGCTGTAATTGAAAAAGCTCAGATAAGACCGATGTAGGCTTCACGTTCACGTTCATTAACGCTTTTTGTAATCTCTTCAATCTATTGGTTCAAGCCACTTTATAAACCTTTAAAAGCTTTAATTGTATTTGAATTTTATTTTATTATACTCGAACCAATTACTCAGGTATTTGAGTAATCAATAAAATAACTTAAAGCATCGGTTACCTGGGCGTTCGGATCACTCAAACTGGACACTCTATAGTGCCATGGCATTTTATAGCTGATTAGTTTATTCTGAAAATAAAGAAATAAAAAATATTTTGATTTTTGGAACTATCAAGTTATTTTTATTAAATTTTATTGTCCTGTATTTCTTCATTTTTTTTTTCATATTATTTTATATATTTAATAATAATAGTAATAATAATAATAAAGTAATATTAATTATATAATATTTTATATATAATAATTCATTTTAACATTTTTTTTTCTTCTTTTTGTTTTTGTTTTATTTATTTTATAAAATATGATATATAATTGTTTCAAACGAACATTCTCAATTCTCAGTTTAATTAATTAATCAATTAGTTTTTTTTTGTTTTTTTGTTTTTTAATTATTATTTTTCTTTATTTTATTCTTAACAACTAACTAAACATAATTATATAAATTTTGATATTATTACAAATACATTCAGTGTTGTTTACAATTTATTCTTTACCTTCTTTTTTTAAATTAAAAATTTAAAGAATTTTTAAATAAGTTGTTTAACTTTTATGTACGTATAACTTTTATGAAATTGAATTTTTAATTTCTTGCACAAATATATATAAAAAAAAACGTTTGAAATAAAAAAAAAAGCAAGTGGCACGGCGAGGCGGTCAGCGATTCATTGGTTAATACATTTATTATAAAAATATCATAGATTATAAAATTAAAAAATCTTTAGTCTGCTTTTGTGATAACATTAAAAATTAATAAATATAAAGCCGTCGTAGAAATAAAAACAAATACATTTTCTATATTCTCTAAACCAAAATTGGCTAGAACCTAGTATATAAACTAGGAGATAGTTTGAAATCTAGCTTCCAAAATTTACGTAGATTTCAGTTAAAATATCAAACTAGGCTGCTAGTGGAATCCTAGGTAGCAATGCTAGATCTTCCGCTAATTTACGATTGATCTCTAGTTTAACCTTGTCAGACTTCATGGTGTATAGTGACACTGCCCTTATTCTTCCCACCTCGGGCTTTGTGTTAATTCACTTGAATCAAGTGTTTGTGTTATTCACTTGAATCAAGTGTTTGTGTTGTTTTTTAATTAAACTGAAATCTAGTATCAATTATTGATATCTAGCGGGGCGATACTAATCAGTTGTCTCAAATAAATCATTTCTTCTTATTGAAACGCAAAAAAGATGTGGTGAACAATTAACAAGCTTTTGTTCATGATCATTGATTAGGTCAGACGTTTGTGAGCCAGGATTAGAAACTAAATCTGAATGAGAATTCTTTAATTTGCTTGAATTGGCTTATGTCTTATTTTATTAAATTATTTTTAATAAGCCAACTATATCTAATACAAAAGTAGGTATAGCTTATAGTTAAAAAATTAAAAAATGTTAATTAAAATAAAATAAAATTAATTAGTAAAAATTTTAATATTGTCATAATTATATATTTATTATATTAATTTGTCTAAACTAGCAATTTAGAAATTAATTATTTGCTCCTAATTTTTTTTTTTTTTTTATAATAATGTCTTAATCATAATATTTTATTTTAGTTTGAATATTCTTTTTAACTATACATTTATAATTTATTTATAATTATTTTTTAGATTTTAATAAAAATTAATTTTTATAGTGTTATAATATAACACTATAGTGTTATAATATAACATTATAGTGTTATAATATAACACTACATGCAATTCTTATAATATTTATACAACATTATATTTAACATTATTGTTTACATCCAAATTTAAAAAAAAAATTTCTTTCTTGTGCTAAAGCCGCCTTTCTTGTAACCAATTTAAAATTTTATTTCAGCGTGGTTTCCGACCGAAAAATTTATTAACAGGGAACTATTTTCTTATAAAAACTCCCACCGTACCACAACTTTTCTTATTGCGTCCGTTTAAATTAATTTAAACATAACGTGTGTCAATGTCATGATATTTTCATTCTAAATTTTGATTTTAATGAAATATTTTAAATGTTTTACTAATATACCCACTTATTTACAAAATTATGACATTTTCCACTTTAATTTAATTTAAATTCGAACTAAACATTTATTCTATATCTATAAAATACCAAAAGTTGAAAAATTAATGTGGAACCAGATATATTTTAGTTCTGGTTATTTGAATATTTATTGGAAAAAATATCTATGACAGAGTATTTAATTATTAATTTTCCATCAATATATACTTTGGAATCCTTATATATTTATTTATTGTCTTCTGAGAGCAGATTAATTGGGACTTAGGGCGTTATAAAGTTGAGCAATAAAACTGTTAAAGGCCAATCAAAGAAATACATCTGATTTAATAAATTATATTGATGGAACATTGTTATTATATTCTCTAAACCAAAATTAGCTAGAATGCGCAGTTATTTTCTAGTTTCATGTTTTTAGCTGAGAAATTCAATTATTGGAAATAGTTGCTTACTGATCAAAATCTAGATTTCTAGATAAAAATTTACAAATAATTTATCGAAAATAGAATCTATCTCATTGATAGTACAGTTATTTTGTTGAACTACATTTCAATAATGAGAAGGTCTATAGTTTCTGCAATTATTATCTATTTCTACTTGCTAGATTTTTATTATTGATACTAGATATTGGGATTGGAACCTGCGTCTTTATCATTTCAAATCGCCAAAACACCACACTGAAAATGTGTTTCCTAAATTTATATTTTCTATTTTATATACGTTTCAAATTTCAATACTGTAGCTGAGTAGTGTTGCTGGATGATTGCAATGCTAACGACGCAGCTTCAAACCCCAAAGAAGGCATAAGAAATAAAATTATATAATTTAATAAAAATAATTAAAAAAAAAATCTATAATAAATTCTTATTCTAATAAATCGCGGGTGTCGTTAAAACAGAATTAAGCAACAGAAGAAAATCTGCGACAGAAAAGTTTATTCTGCTACTGAAATTCTGGTCAGAATCTCATGAGATTGCACTATTGCAGCCTTTAAAACAGAAACCGAACCAGAATCAGAATCAGCGCTGGTTTGAAATTTGTGCTCTTAAATATTTTACTTGTTGTCATTGAACGATTTACTTGTCAGTACGATTTGAAAAATTATGTAAAAAACCTAAATAAACAAAGAGAAAAAAATGAAATTAAATTCAATTGACATTCTGGCAACAGAAACAGAAAATAACCTCGTTTGAGGTTATTCAAATTCTGTGGAAAGAATGAATTTTTTTGTCGCTAAATTCTGTTGTAAAATCCTGTCGCAGAATAAATTCTGTTCAAATGTATGGGACTCTGTTTCTGTTGTTCAATTGAGCTTTAACTACATCCCTTAACTACATCCCGGCTTAAATAAAAAAAAATATTGAAATTAAATAAAAAAAAAATTAAATTTTATATTTTATATTCTAGTCTTGAAAAAACGAAAGATCTAGCCTAGGGTTTCCTAAGGATTCCACTTGGAACCTGTTTGGTATTATAAATGAGAAATAGTAAAATTTTAAAACCTAGATATCAAACTAATTTCAAATTTGATTTAGAGAGCAAATAATACTTCCTTTAAAAGTTTTGTATTTAAATAGTATTTGAGTTGGAAACGAACATCCTGTATTTTATAAAATATATAGAATATTATTTATAAAATATCTTTCGTTTTATATTTATTCCAAAAAAAAAAAAAAACAAGAAAAAAAATTATTTTTTTTTGTTTTAGAAATTTGTTGTTCCAAAATAATAGCGCTGGTGTTGCAAAAATATAATGTGTACAGCGAGCGCAGAGTACATTATTGTAAGCATCATACACAAGATAAACATAATATAAAATTCAAAATATTTTAAATTAATAGACTAAAATACTGCGAATGAATGAATTTCGTTACATTTAATTAGTTTATAACCAGAAATTTTGTAAAAAAATTTTCATATTAGTTAAATATATGTATGTAGAATATAAATTTTATATGCAATGTATGTACATGAATTATTATTATTTGAAATCCATTCAAAAATGTTTTGTATGACGAAGAGTAATTTTATGTACGCGATTTTGTTTTGAATTCTGCAAAACTGATTATGTAAAATATACGCTTATCAAAATTTATTATTAACCATATATTTTGTGGAATTTTTAAATTGTTATAAATTTATATATCTAATAATCCTATTAGCAAACCAAAAAAAAATTAAAAATTAATTTTTTTTTTAGAATGGTTTAAATTAAATATAACAAAATAAAATATTTTAATAAAGGGTCTTTCAATAAGGACTTTTTTAATTGAAAAATATCGTTATGGACCCACAATTTAATAATTAAAAACATTATCGTACAAATGTCCAAAATGTCCACCGCGAGCATTGATTCTGTTAACAAAATTTTCAATGAGATTTTGACATAGTTGAACGAGGCCGTAAAAAAATATTTATCATGTTCCTGCAGCACTGAATGTTTCCAATCATGTTTCAATTCACTGAACCATTACGACAATCTTCATTTTCAAAAAAAAAAAAAATGGACCATAGTATCATCAGTCTAAAATGAACATAAGAAATAACACGAGAAGGATGTAATGGTTTTTCAAGAACAATATTGTTGGATTGTCTGAAGCAAATTCGACAATTTTGTTTTTTATCATAACCATTTGAGCTTCTTCAGAAAAAATGATTTATTCTGAAAAGCCCTCAACTTGTTCGACCATTTTCGTAATGCATTTGAATAATTTTAATTGCTTTCTAAAGTAATCGTGTGTTGTAATCGACTGTTGTCAGCTCTGTCATTGTTTGCAAATAGAACCGAAATCAAAAATGTAAAGTTCTTATTGAAAGATCCCTTCTTAATATTTCGAAATGAAGCTTAATTTCAACATAACCGAATTGTTCCTGGTCTTAATATTTTATGGAAGGTTTTCCACATTCGAGCGTATGTGTAATCTCTTTGTTTAACATACAATTATTTCCAGCTGTATGCACTTAGGGTTTTTCATCAGCATGGATATAATGTTTGTTAAGTTAAGAATATAAGCGTTTCGAATGATCTTAATCAATGAAAATATCGATATAAAATCTTAAATTTTTTTAAATCAACTTTATTTTATGTATATATATATTTTTTGTTGCTTATTAATATATTCGTAAACATACAATTTATACATTATTTTTATTATGTATGTGCTTTTATTCCTTGTAGACAGTACAAAAACATGGACAACAAAGTATTATAAGGACATGGTAACCGATTAATTAAACAAGTGATATATTATGCCTGCACTACTACTACTAACTATATATATTGTCCATTCCCAAAATTATAACTTGTATTCAATAGTTTATTGCTATATGCGAGGAAAATAAATTTTCTTTACCAGGAATAACATTTTATATAAATTTAAATAGTTATATTAAATATCAGCTTATTATTATTATTTAATTTAAAAAAAAAAATAACTATATAGTTTGAAATGTTGGGTATTACATATATACATAAATTTATGTATAAAGATATTTAACTTATATTTTTTTTTAATAACAATAATTAAGAAAACAAATTTGAATTATTCATTCTTGATTTGTGGTGGAACCATTTAGGTATTTTAAATCAAAATACATATTTGAAAATGTTAAAATTGAAAACTATTTATTTTATTTAAAACGACATTGAAACATATAGTTGACTAAAATCAGATGCATCAAGAACAATATCGGGATAAAAAGTTAAGAGATTATTTTTAAATATTTTTTTTCGTCAAATTTATATTTTTCACCCGTCAAGTATTTGCTTTTGGCGCCTCAATTGGCAGGATAATTTTAATTTAACTCCGTGCACTGCCAGACTTCAACTTCTAAATTTTCTAAAGTCTAAAGAATAGAAGACCGTATTTGTCGTTCAGCTTTATCCATAAAGTCATCGAGCGCAAAACGATAAGTTGTTTAATGTCTAATTTATTTTTTAATGTGTCCTCACGAAGTCTTAGAACTTTAGACGACATTTTTGTATTCAATTTTCCAGGACCAATTATGGTCAACATAGCCCACTTAACTCCCTATTCAAAATTTATAACCGATACCATTTCCTGCTTCAGTTATATAGTTTCAAAAGTCCTTCTTTATAAAGTCAATTTTATTGTAATATTTTAATTGATTCAAACTAATTGGTGCATTGTTGAATATTAAATACAACGACTTTGTTCTTACATTCCTTATTTAATTAATTGTAGGTATACAGGTTTTATTTTATTGTCATTAAGTTTGTATTCGCTTGTATTAAGTATTTGAAATAAATAAATAAATGAATTAAATAATTAAATGATGTAAACCAGGCCTGGACAGATCAAACCACTAAGCGAGTGAATTTTAAAAAATATCAAAATTGATAGAGCTGCACCAACCAAAGCGAAGTGGGGTGTTGCCATATTCCGTAGTGTTATTATAAAAAGAATATATTGCCTATTTACATTGATGAGAAGAACGTTCGTTATTTGGTTCGAAAATTATAGGGGTTTCACAAAAAAAACAAAATGGATCAAACATTCACATTTGCAACCAAAATGTTTTTATCTTCATCATTTTGAATTTATGCTTTTACAAAAAAACTAAAAATATTTGTTCAATCAATTTTATAATAGCATGACTTTATGAATAATAATCCTTATAGTTAGAAGAGAATATCAAGATTTTATTTAGTGCGTTATTTAGTGAAAATAAAAATAAAAATATATCATGTTAAGCTTTTTAAGGCTGACTGCTTTTGAGCTAAAGCGAGTAAATTTGCGAAAAAGACAATTATAATATTAGTTAGAATGTTGTTACGTATATATTTTGGTTGCGGTTACTAAATAATTTTTTGAATTCTTAAAAATTTTCAGTATATATTATATAGAGAAAATGTTTATCCTTCAGTTTTTATTTTATTTTCCTTATTTAAAATGTTTATTGTTGATTCATTATCCTCATATGTATATAATATGCATCATATCTAAACAAAAACCTCTATACTATATATATAAAGTTGGAAAAATTCAATTTTAAAAAGGAATATTATTTATTTTTCATCGCCACATGATGAAGAATGACTGTAAAAATTTATTGGATAAAAATGTAATCTGCATTTGATGTGATGTGTTTTATATGTGTGGAATATTTTTTAATTCATTATGTCTACTATATACTATGTACTCTGCTGAACCAAAATTATTTACGAAATTTTGATAGAAATAATTTTTTTATTTTTTTTTTATTTTGGAAAACATAGTATAATGACACTACTTGCATAAATTGTAAAAATAATATTCAACTTAATATGTGAAAATAAAGAAACTGATTTTGTCAGGCGATTTTGTCAGGTCAATTGTTGTAATTTCTCGAATATTTAGTTGTACATAATTATTTTTATGTTTGAAAATTAAAAACAAATTTTAAAATAAAATTATTTTTCAATAATTAAAGTACTCTCAATAATTAAAATAATCTCTAATTGGATAGAACTAGAATAAACAACTAGATTCATAGCCACTAGGAGATAGTTTTAAATATATATATGTATATATAGCTTTTTAAAATTTACCTAGATATCACTTAAAATATCAAACTATACTCCCAGTGGTAACAAGGCTAGATCTTCCGTTAATTTACGAACTAATCAAACTGAAATTTACTATCAATAATTGAAATCTAGCAAGCAGAAACTAATCAAACTGAAATCTAGTATCAATAATTGAAATCCAGCAAGGAAAAATGAATAATAATTCCAGAAACTAGATTTTAATAATTCTTGAAATTTGCCTAAAACTATTTTAAAACTACATTCTAAATGTAAGTTGTGATCTAGTTTACGAAAATAACTGCGAGGTATAAATGATTTGAGATAAATTCTATTTTCGATAAATAATTTGTAAATTTTTGCTTAGAAATCTATATTTTGAGAACTGAATTTTTACGTGAACTACCTTTTGAAACTGAATAATTGAATTTCGCAGCCAAAAACATTTGGTGGGGGCTCTTCAGCCGGACAATTCTTGGTAATTGATGTCACAAATATTGAGCATTTAGTGCTTAATTTGTGACTATTAGTGCCATAAAAACTAGAATTTGTGCTCGCTTAGTTTTTGAGAAACTTTGATTTTCGAATTTCGAACATGGGTCAAAGTGGTGTCTCTGGCCGGATTCGAATTTCCAAAAAAATAAAGACGCTATTATTTAGTGCTTAATTTGTGCCTATTTGTGCTACAAAACCTAGAATTTGTGCTCTTCAAAATTATGTGAAAACAATTTTTTTTAGATTAGGCCAAAATTCCAAAATTTGAACAGAATTTTTTTTCGTCGAATTTAGAAAAAGCGAAAATGCCACCAATTAGTGCTTAATTTGTGCTTGCGTTTATTGTACTTTGTGATGATTTGTTTTATCAAAAAAAAAATATATGCCGCGCCGAAAAAAATGTAAGTTCGAAAAAATTTCAACTTCAGCTATCAGGGTGAGGTGCGGGGCGGCGGGCGGGCGAACTGGTGGTTGGTCAGTGGGATTTGCGGCGCGCGCCGCAAATCCCACTGACCAACCACAGTTCGCCCGCCCGCCGCCCCGCACCTCACCCTTCTAGTTCTGCGACACTCTTCACTAAGTACAGTAAACGCAAGCACAAATTAAGCACTAAATGGTGGCATTTTCGCTTTTTCTAAATTCGACGAAAAAAAATTCGGTTCAAATTTTGGAATTTTGGCCTAATCTAAAAAAAATTGTTTTCACATAATTTTGAAGAGCACAAATTCTAGTTTTTGTAGCACAAATAGGCACAAATTAAGCACTAAATGATAGCATCATTATTTTTTCGAAATTCGAATCCGGCCAAAGAGACTCCTTGACCCATGTTCGAAATTCGAAAATCAAAATTTCTGAAAAACCAAGCGAGCACAAATTCTAGTTTTTGTGGCACTAATAGTCACAAATTAAGCACTAAATGCTCAATAATTGTGACATCAATTAACAAGAATTGTCCGGCTAAAGAGCCTCCACCAAAACATTTAACTAAGAAATAACTAGACAGGCAAGCCAATTTTGGTTTTAAGAGTAGAATTGGGTTTTCTGAAATTGGTCTCTTTTGAAAAATAAACAAAAAATGTTTAGTGTTTATTGTGAAAATGTTGATTAACTTTTTTTTCGAATGTTGTTCATTTTTCAGAACCGGTTTCAAATTTCAATAAATTATAAGTTATTTTCGAAAATATTTACTTTACTCATTTTCTAGATTTGAGGTCTTGAATTATTTGACAAATCGTACAGAAATTACTAATTACAAAGTTTCATCCCTCCAAACATATATATGAGAAGTCAATTTAAAAAATATAACAATGAGGATTGCGCTATGTTTATCAAAACTTAGTTATAATTATTAATTTCCTTTTCAAATTCTCAACTTTGAATAAAATTTTGTCATTTTTATTAAATAATATCGGAGGCAGGCAGGCTATATTTGAATTTTGTTATTAACGAAGTAACAAACTATGAATTTCTTATGCATATATCCTATACTCCTAATAAATATTATGTAACTTATTTAATGTAACAACAATCCCTCTATACATTTAGCCCGAAAAAAAATTTGAAAAAGAAATATCTTATTTTTATATATATACCTATATATTGAAAATTTTTATTTCCAAAGGATCTTATTTGTTTCAGTGAGATCCCATCATTTAGAAATTCTATTAAAAGATAATAAATTGGTACTTTATTTGATTTTGTTAAACTGTTTTCTGTATTTCCCGGCTTAATGATATAGAGGCATTGACTTTTTGGTAACAATATATTAGGTTAATGAGGATTCATGAATTTTATTTACCTGAATTTCGGAAAACGAATAACCATGATGAATTAACAATTTCATGAAATACATTTGTTTTTATTCAAACTCAATTCATTTTGGAAAAGAAATTTAATGGTCATATAAAACTTTTTGTGGTCGAAATTCAGGCTGATAAAATTCAGTCCAATTTATGATAATATATTTAAAGTTTAAAATATACAAATTTTTTTTTTTTTACAGTCTTATACATATTTACAGTATATGATTATGATTATAACTTACATAACTATTTACATACTTAGTTTCAGAACAGAGATAATGCCTAACCTTTTATATTTTTTATTTTTTAATTTTTAATTTTTAATTACATTATAAATAATTGTGTGTGTGTGTTTTTGTGTGTTTTTTTTTCATAAATTTGATTAATATTTTTTTTACAATTTTTGTTCGGAAGACATTAATTTTTAAATATTTAATAATGTAATTTGCTTTAGATCTTAAATTGTTAATAAATTAATTAAAACCTGTGTATTAAAGTTATATACGTACTTAAAAATTATTATTATTGAAGTCATTGAAATTTTGATAACTATATATACATAAATTATCTGAATATTCCTATGAGGCTCTAAAATATTGTATAGCCCCTAATAAATATAAAATTCAGTGCAATAATTTTGCAATAATTTACAATTTTTCCGCATTTACATAAAAACAAAATTTAATGAAAAATATATTATATATATATTTTACTTACATTTTAACATACTCTCAAATTGGCTAGAACTAGAATGAGCAGCTAGGAGATAGTTTGAAAGCTATAGCTTCCAAAGTTTATATAGATTTCACTATTTAAGTTTAAGATACCAAACTAGAGCAAGGCCTAAATCTTCAGTTAATTTACGATTGATCAAACACTAACTAATCAAACTGAAATCTGGTATCAATACTTGAAATCCAACAAGGAAAAAAGAATAATAATTTCAGAAACTAGATTTTAATAATTGTTGAAATTTACCTAAAACTATTTTAAAACTATTTTCTATGTTCAAATTTTCATTATTGTAATCCAGTTCATGATTTGAGATAGATTCTATTTTTGATAAATAATTTATAAATTTTTACCTAGAAATCTATATTTTGAGAACTGGATTTTTACCAGAACTACATTTTTACGTGAAAAACTATATTTTTAATAATTGAATTTCTGAACTATGCACTATTCTAGCCAATTGTGGTTTAGCGAGTATACTTCTACAGCTTTTGAATTGGGTCATAAACTGTTTTTGAATATTTATTGCTCAAAATTTTATGATTTGTGAAGCTTGCTTTGCCGCGCCGCCGAAAATTTAAATTGCTTAATTATTATTTTAAAAATATTACTGTTAAATTTTCTGCGACTCGTCAAAATTAAAAATTTGAAATAATAGACCTTTGGAAATTAAAATTTTTTTAATTTACAAACCGTGAAATCTCCAATCTGAATGAGAAAAAAATAAAAACCTTAAGAAAACTTTAAAAATGTTAAACAAAAAATATTGATGGTCGCAATTCAATTGCCTTATGGAGTATGTAAAAATTGTAAGTTGATGTCAATTAATAAAAACAAATAGGATTTATGTGCACAATGTTTAACATTTAACGAAAAAAGGGATTAAGAAAATCCATGTATAGTAAATAATATAAAAGCTTGCAAAAATTTTCATGAAAAGATAGAGAAAAAAAAACAAGTTTTTTTGTTTGGATAAAATATTTTTTGATGAACGTAGCATATAATAGTTAAGTCATTAATTTTTTTTAATCAGAATATTCTGTTAATAAAGATTAAATCTAATTTATTATCGATTATGCATTATAATTTTTCCATTACGGCTGAATATCATAATTTCGTTTTTAAATTTTTCGAGAAACTTATGGCTGTGAATTTAAGTACGAATTTGTAGGGTCGAAATTAAATAATCCGAATTATCACTATGTCACCTTCTATATTTTTCCCTCGCAACAAGTACATCTGAGCTAACCGCCTGATCGACAAATTTGTAGTCGGAATAATTACAAAACATTCCCATCGACTTTTTTGGCACCATTTAATGAGTTAACATATTAGTCCAACCGTCGAAATGTGGTTGAAAAGAGGTAAATTGTTTACATGATGTAGTTGAAAATGCTTGTGGTTGAACTGTAATTGAACTGAGAACAAAAAAGAAACAAAGAAACAGATGTTGCTTACTTTTAACAAGGTTAACCGTTTAGATGGAAAGAGATATTTCTTAAACGAGAAAATTTCTTGGGTTTAGTCATGTTAACCCTATTTCAATTCAATTACTGTTTACATGTAGTTGACCACTAGTTCTGCTTGTATCGGATTTCAGCTCTCCATTTAAACTAGGT
>CAXFZM010000409.1:25216-54775 GCA_964007475.1 Hybos culiciformis
CTTAAAAATTTTACAATCCTAAAAAATTTTATAATCCAGAAGTCTTTTATTTTTAGTAGTTTTTAAATGTAAATGACTTCAAAAAATTTTGTGCGGCTCTGGAAGGTGGATAACAGAAAATATAAAATTCTAAAATTCAAGACTTTACAAAATGGGTGTTTGAAACGAAATTATTTTATTTTATTGAAAGCTATAAAAATTGTTGCAATCAAATTTTAGGTAAAAAAAAGAATCCGCTGCGCCTTTAAAAATTTGGTGTTTAAAATCAAATCATTTTGATGTTAAGTTATGTGTATAGATAAATTTTCGTATGCTTTAAGAAGCTACAACACTGACAAACATAATACGCCCATGTGAATTAAGTCCCTATTATGACCAATAAGCCAAAAAAAGGAAAATATTTACTTTAAATTAGGACAAAAAGTATTCATATTAAATGTATATCGTATACCTACATATTTTTTATTTACATTTGTTCAATAATAAGCTTTAAATATTATTATATGATTATTTTGGTGAGGATCATATATTTCATTATAAAACTACAATACTATTTTTTTTTAAAGGGTTTAGGTTTTTTTGTTTTTTTTTGTACAGAAATTCGATTTTAATGGGTATGTTGAAAAAATAAAAAAAAATCTGTATATACAGTGTTGTTTGAAATAGGCGGAAGGTCAAAGTTTTCGTTCGTCTAGGAATTATCATGTAAATTATAATAATGTTGAAAAATGAAAATTGATATTTTTACAAGTTATAAAATTGGAGATCGTATATAAAATTGTGTAGTGGTATTGCCATTATCCTACGGCGTGTTCGGTCCCACCTCGGACCAGAGCCGTAACTAGGGTATGGCGAACATGGCCCCGGCCATAGGCGCCGGACTAAAAAGGCGCTCACTAATTTTAATTTTTTCAAATTTTACATAGTTTTTACTAAGTAAACATAATTTCCTACAGCTTTATATAAAATTTCAAAATTCTAGTAAATTTACGTAATTTTCTTCAAATTAATTTTTGTTAATTTGTTATTATTTGAAAATTATTGAATTTTTGTTGTGAGAAAAGTAAATGTCTAGATCCATGATGGAATTAAATGAAACAGTATAAAATGTTTGTTTGGAGTATTCAGAATTACATTCAGGTGAGATGCTGAATGAAATCGAATGCTTTAAATTTCATGCGCAGCTGCTTAAAAATTTAAACTCTACATCATTTTGAAATTTTAAGAAAATTGTTGCACTTGATTTGTGTGAAACATTTCCAAATATTTATGTTGCCTTACGAATTTTACTTACACTTCCAGTAACTGTGGCTGGCTAGTGGAGAGACGAGTTTTAGCAAACTTAAGCTCATTAAAAATTACATGCCAAGATCCCTTAAGCGGATTAGCTATATTGTCAATCGTATATGATATTTGAAATGTTTGAAGAAGCAAATTTTGATGGAATAATTAACGAATTTAAAACATTGAAGCAAGAAAGATTAAATTAAAATAATAAAATTTCTAAGCATTGAATTTTTTTAAATTATTGCATTTGTTAAAAATCAACAAATGTATTAATTTCAAATTGAATAATTATGTTGAATTAATAAAGAATTTATGTTCGCATAATAACATTTAAAATAGATCAAAATTAAAAATTGGACGTTAATTTTTTGTATGATAATAGGGAGATATTAGGCGCCATTTTAAATGTTTTGCCATAGGCGACGTAAACTTTAGATACGGCTCTGCCTCGGACTGGAATATGTGTCAGTTTTTCAATTTGTCTAACTTGAATTAAATTATTGTGTTGTTTTAGCGAATATGAAGTTCTTGAAAATTATCTTACTTGGGCAGATCCTTTATTTCGGTTTTAATTTCGATAAGATATTTAAAGGTAGATTCAGTTAATTATGACTGGTGGCTACCCGAGAAGATTTTAAAACCTAAGATTAAAACTTCGACGAACTTAAATGATTAATATTTCAGAAAAATAGGTAAAGAAGGTCAGGTTAATTTCCAAGTCCAATAAATCTCATAAAAAATATAAGTGGTTGGGGAAAAAATAGTTTTAAGATACTGTTCAAGATCATAAAGGAATGTTCAAGATCATAAAGGAATACCCTAATTAAACTTAATAAAATATCAGACCTCGTATATAATTTTGTGTTATCAATTAATAGATTGTGTGTACTTTTCCAGAAGATATTAATTAGAAATGTATTTGTCTTTAAAATGCGTCTATTGGGATTGGAATTTCCAGAATATGAAAATATTTGAATTCAAATCAAAATATTTTATTGATATCGATATTAAATTCAAATGAATTCTTATATCAAAATTAAATTAATATAATTATAGGTAGTATATATATTTTATGTATGTAGAATTATTTATATACGTACAAAATTATTTCAAATAAATTGAGACATAATATAATTAACCAAGGAACTTTCCGTCAGATAATCCAATTGTTCCCAAAGTATCGTTTTGTTTTTGACAACAACTTTTTAATGTGAATTCTGTGGATTGCCAAATAAGTACGTAATTTTTCATTTCTAATCTCGATGGAGATCTTTGATTTCTTTCTGAAATGGAAATATCCCATATTTCGGTTTTTAAGCACATTCTCATCTTAATATATATAAAAATTTTCCATTGTCGATAAGTGTTTCTATAACTCAAGAACCATAAGATCGATAAAGATTCAGCTAGTGTTCAATAACAAAAGCGATTTTTGCAATCTTTAAAGCTAAAACTTTAGTAAGCAATTACCGCATTATATCATGATTTATAGTGTTAGCTTAATTCCGAGACAATTCAGAATTGGTGCTTGGCTATCCTTCGGAGTCAGTGATATCATAATATATAACGTTTATGAAAATGGTTTACTCTTTAAGTTACTTTTTATATTATGATGTTATGCAGGAAACAATTATTTCGGACTCGCAATGTCAAGAAATGTAAACTTCTTATTTTGGTTTTTCGAATTCCTATGAAATCGATTCAACTTTTCTATCACTTTTCGAGTTCAAATGACAGTCGCACGTAAATTTAGAATTAAAGTGAAATTAATAAGAACAAGAGAAAATGATGTTTAAAATTATTTATGTAAAAAATTACAATGCCACAATGTGGTTGAACTTATATATATATTCCCTGTCTTTCAAAAAAGAGTTTTACCTACAATGTATTTAGTTCTTAAAAATTCATTTTTTTTTTTTACCACATCTTAAATTGCAATTCATTTGAAAAATATAAATTCAATTAATAGTTAGTTCTACATCATATGAATTTGTAATTTTTTCTTATTTTTTTTTTCTTATTAAGGGCATGTAAAATTCTGAAAATTTTCCTTTTTATTTTACCTTTAGAATTCGATTATAACATATAAAAAAAATTGTCATTTAAAAGAATGACTAGAACTATTTTATTTTTGAAGATAATGGCGTATATATACTTTACTTCTAACAATATCTTTTCCAATATTTTTATTATATAAATGTATTCGGAAAGAATAATAATTTTCAAAAAAAAAAAAGATACTTAAAAGAAAAAATAGGGTTAGTAATTTTTCAGTTCGAATTTGAGATAATAAAAAAAATTCCCAGTAATTCACTGATTGGACCAAAATGACGTGATTTATTCCAAAGCGCGGCATTTTCACCGAAGGATTAAACGCGAATTGTACCAAATCCGTTGTCAGATTAGTTTCTTTTTTTCATATAAAAAAAATTTCTGGGCTTGCAAGTTAGATTGGTCAGTCCGAGAAAAGTTTCAGGGACTAAATTTTAAATTAATAAACTTAAAAAATCATATAAATTTAATATATCTTTAATATAATAAATTAAACAGTTCATATAATGAGAAATTAAAAGTTCATAATTAAATATAACAAAGACAGATATTGAAATTATAACCATAATTTGTCAAAATTAATTTTTTCTGTTGACAGTGATTATATGTATACGCAACAACACCTTGTAGAACTTTTAGATACTTATATCTTTTATTAAAATTATTTAAGATTCAATTATATACAATAATTTAAATAATTTTATTATGAATATAAAATTAAATAACTATTTATATGTAGAGCAATAATAAATTATATCTAAAATTCAGAAATACAAAATGTATATTCATTAATTTATTTTTTCAGTCTGGTTACTTAGATGTTGTGGTCCCACCTGACATATTAAATCAACCAGATCTAAATGGGGCTAATTTAGAAGAAGGTATTGCAAATGAAGGTGGAATAATTCAATTAGTATGCAGTGCTACTGGTGTACCAGAACCAACTGTACAATGGAGAAGAGAAGGTGGAAAAGATATTATTTTAAGAAATGATAATAGAGAAAAACAAGGTAAATATACTATATATATATATATATATATATATATATATATATATATATATATATATATATAATAGTCATTATTATCAAATATTATGGGTGTAGATATTTGTTTCTATAATATAGGATCATATAATAATGTGTTGTTAAATCCTCAATATTGTATAGATACATTGTCACATAATTATGTACATGAATTCTATATGTGTGTATATTATGTATAGTAATGAAATGTATGAAGACACATAATTTAAATTTTTGGAATGTTTCTAATAATTATCGAAATGTTATAGTCAATTACATATTATGTTGTTAATAATGAATCTAGGCTAATTCATCGTGAATATCTCCGAAACAGGGAATTTCCGAGAAAAAAGCTGGTCTTTACTCCCTCACAAGCACCGTCTCTACTCACATAGTTTCCAGCTAGTATACACGAAAACTGCAGTATAGTCGTATTCTTAGTATTGTATGTTTTCTTCAATTTTTTTGTTTTTAAATTGCTGTTGAATTTCTGTTGAATTGCTGGCCATGAATTGCTTGACGATGAATTGCTGACGATGAGTTGCTAGCGATGAATTTTTGTCGATGAATTGCTGGCAATGAATTTATTCGGGATTAATGGCTACGCCATGAATGAGCAGCTTACCGGTAAAAATGTGTAATTTATTCTGTGTAACGACCGCAGGGCGTCAAGAAACTGCATATGTCACAACTCAAATCAGATCCAGCTCTTCAAACGTATGGAGAGCTTATATTCAACCAGGTTTTTAAATGTATGGATAGGAAACAAATCAAAAACTAGGTTACAAATGAATCAATTAGCTTTTTAACTTTTAGCTTAACAAAGGCCAACATTCTTCTCACAATTGATTATAGACATTATAATTTTATAACTTTTAAAAATAGTGATGGACCCAAATGCCACATTCATTAAAACTGCGATGACTTTGTTTTGAAAATTAAAAAATGAGATAATCCAAAATTATATTTTTGGACACAAATTTTCTTAATGTTTTCATAATTTCACAAAAATATCATTATAACATTTTGTTAAACTGTGAAAAATATATGCATATATACCTATATATGTGTTGTATATATAAATATCTTAGAAAATAAATAATGTAACAATAATATATACATATATTTGAAATGAAACCACTCTAGTGTTAAATTTAGAATTTTGAAAATTCTTTTGATCTCTACAAAGAATGCAACTACTAGAGTATAATAAATGGTATTCATAAATGTGCATTTTCATAATTCAATTACGTTGTATGTCTAAATTATTCAAATCTAAAAAAAAAAGAAAAGATTTTATATTACATTTTTTTTTTTTTTTAGAGATATAGAGATACTCTATAATAGTACAGAGGTAGTAAAATGTAAATTCTTATTGTATTTATATACTGTATGTACTTATTTTGTTTCTATAACACTCTATGGTTTTTAGTTTTGTTAATTAAATTTTTCAAAGAACAAAAACGAAAAACAAAAAAAAAATTTATTGGTTTTAAAGAAGAATATTATTATATGAATATTTTTGGGAAAATATTTTCGACAAATATTGTATAAAAAGAAAAAAAATATTGTCATCATAGAATCACACGTTAAATTTTGGCCTAAATAAAAAATAAAATTAATATATGTATACATATAGGTATAACTACTACTAAAAACCGTAACGTTGTTATATATTTTTTTTGTTATTTAAAAAAAAAAGAAAACTTTATAATATGTGTTATATGTTCATTCAGATAATTCCCAAAAAAAAAAAGAAAAAAGATAATTAAAATTTTTCGCATTCAAAAACATACAAAAATCATTTTGGAATTGGTTCGAGCACATTACTTGTTCTTCATTCATTTATTTTAATATTTCTTTCATCCGCAATAAACAAATAAAATATCAGTTTGTTAAAGATAATAATTCTAAACGCAAGGATAAAGGGATGAGTGCCTTTGGTTGCGGACTAAAGACAATCCTATACCCTAAGAAGAACCCAGATTTTAAAATTATTAACTGAGATCAAAATTCGTAAAACTAAAAGTATATGCACTTGTTTCTGAAAATATAATTAATAAAAAAGGTTTTAACAAAATTTATATGTTTTATGGAATAGATTCGAATCAAATTCAATTTTGTGTTCAAAAGCCAAAACTTCTTATAAAAATGATAAGACAAAATTGAGAAAACATTATAAAGTTACTTCTTTATTTAAGTTCTTTATTTTCATCCTTAACCTTTAATCTTCTATGAGAATTTGTTAAGAAGTTATAGACATTGGACATGGTCCTAAGTTTAATTTTTTTATTCTGCTTTTGGAAAATATTCTTAAGTTATTAAAAATGTACATACAACATCCTTCGATTGTGCAAAATATAGTTGTTTAAAATTATCATTATCAAATATCTTAATTTAAACTTTCTTAATTTTTTTTAGTTTGATTATAAAAAATAATATTTTAAAATAAGTTAGAGCCAAATACCTAGTAGTTGGCGCTCAAATTTGTAATTTTTACTGGAATTCATTACATTAAAATTAAAATAATAATAATAATAATCTTTAGTTAACTATGAAAAATGTCTTATTTGTTTCAAATAACAGAAGTGTAAAAGAATAATTTGATAATTTATAATCAAAAAACTGAGACCAAATTTGTTTTCAAAACTTGTCTAAAAAAAATTAAAATTTTTTAGCAAATACATTTCTTGTAATTTAAAAAAAAAAACAGTTTTATTTCCCTCTAACTCAAAACTAAGTTTTTGCAGATAAGACGTTCTGGCTTTTAAACACAGAATTGTTTATTTATTCAAGAATTTAATTTTTATTTATTGATTTTAATTATTATGATGATTATAATATAGTTTCATATTATTGGCACATCTAAACCCAGTTGATGTGACTTAGAACTCGAAACCATATTCGGTATAATTCAAAACAATAAATAAAAATTAAATTGTGCAATAAATATATTAAACATATAGAATAGTTAAGTAAAAAACTATAGGTGAAAATTGAAAAGCCAGATTACTAAAATACAAAAAAAAAATTGTATATGATGAGAGCTGACTAAATTTAAGTATTTTTGTACTGAATACAGTACGCAGTACCAGTATACTGCAATATTTTTTCACAATATACTGGTACTGTAGAAAATTTAAGTACCATTATACTGGTACTGGAAAAATACTGCAATATTTTTCTACAATGTACTGGCACTGCAAACAAATTTCAGCATCACTTTAGTATAGTATATTGGTACTGAAATTTTTTTGCAGTATCAATACATTGTAAAAAAAATATTACAGTATTTTTGCAGTACCAGTATACTGGTACTTACTTATATTTAGTCAGCTCTGTATATGATTAACGAGAATTTTTCTCAAAACATAATAAAATTTAAGTTAATTGTATATTTGTTTAAGTTAATGAATATTTATAAAAACTTATTTTCTGCTTTTTTTTTAAAATTTTGCAGTAGTTAAAGTTGTCGAAGGAGAAAGATTATACTTAAGTAATGTGCATCGAACTGATATGGGTGGATATCTTTGTATTGCATCCAATGGAATTCCACCATCGGTTAGCAAAAGATTTGATGTTCATGTCAATTGTAAGTATTATACACTTAATAAGCTTAGTAATAATTTACAAAAAAAAAAAAAAAGACTTTCTGAATACAGGCCTAGAGAGTAATTTATTTATTTCCCAGGAATACCGAGCGGGAATTCCCGGGAAAAAATAATTGTTTGAAAAGGATAATATTTTTTTTCATTTTGGTTCTATTCTCTTTTAAATCAAAACGAAACGAAACAAAAATATTATTGAACGAAATTTTGTTTCCAAAGCACCAAAAAAAGATCAAATTTAAGTGATTGCTCCCTGAACTGCCTTTCGTTTTTTAAAACTTATTTTTTAAACTCGAATTAAAAATTTCATAATATAATTACATAATGAAATAGTTTTTTATGTTTATTTCCGATTACCTAATGTTTTTTTATTATAATTTTTTATTTTATGAATTAAATTTGTTTTTTTCAATTGTATTTTCATAAATTTTTAACACTTTTACAGGTTTCACCCTTAATCTTTTTCCTTTACTTTCCCGGGTTTCCCGGGAAAACGAATTTAAAATTTCCCGTTTCCCGGGAACAAAAATAATCCGGGAAACGTGACTCTCTATACAGGCCGTATTATTATATTTCTTTATGGCCGACAACTAAGATCTTTTGTGACATTTTATTAGATATTTTATACAATATTAATTTTATGTACTTAGCCTATAACACTTCATAGGAACTGAAAAATGTTAGACCAATTTTTTTTTTGCAAACTAATCACTTCTCATTCTATTTGACATCAATTACATATATTTTAAAATAAACACTGATCAAATTACAAGTTTCAATACATGTAATTGATGTCAACTAAACACATCATTCAAATTAAGAACGTTAACTAAAATTTTTAATTAATATTAAATATCAATTGAGTTTATTGAAATTAATTTAATATGCTATTTTTGGTTTAAATCATATTTTAAAGATCCAACTTTTTTCATATAATTTCATATATTTGTTACGATTTTTAAGCTAGAACGCGGATCAAAAACATTTTTTTACTTAAGTTCGAAACATGAAACTTGGAAAGTAGATAGAATTTCAGAAGTGATTCCTTGTTCAGACAAGGACTAAATCATATTTTCCTAGTCATGTTTTCCTAATCATCCTTTGAAAATTTGTGTGAACAGGAAGGCATTATCAACGAAAACAAAAAAAGTAAACAACATGAAAACAAACAAAATAAAAACATAAATATTATTATTATTTTTATTGAAATTTTGTAAATAAAGAAAAAATGTCAAAAAAAAGTCAAAAATAAGTAGGAACGAGTGGAAATGGGTAACATGGATGGTAAAAAACTGAAACGTCCCTCCCTGAAAATTTTTATGATTTCCGATAATCATGATTTTCGAAGACAATTCTTTTGTGTGAGCAAATCATGAAAAAAAGAAAGATAATCTCAAAAAGTAAGATTATCATGATCAGTTCATTGTCTGAACAAAGCATGACTTTTTATGAAAATTTTAACAATAAGGTCTATAACAGATATGAGTGTTACACGCACATAAACCATCTATTAGAAAATAATTAATTGTTAAATATCAAAAAAATTAAAATTTTAATTTTGCTTCAAAATCTAAAGTATTATGATTAATTTAATTACATTACTGCGCCAGCATATACCTTAGAGAGCATAATAAGATAATGTTAAATCTTTGTTAATATCTTCTCAGAATCTACTTATTTAGTCATTTTCAAAAATATTATAAATTCACAGCAAAAACATAAAACTACATAATATTCTTTGAATTCCCTAAATGACTGTTTTATGTGTATTGTATTTAGTTCTCACTCATGTGAAAATACTTTGTAATTTTCCTTACTCAAAATAATATTCAAATTTATTAAAATTAAAAAAAAAAAAAAAAACACAAATAAAAATTAATTTATAAATAATAGTTAATAAAAAAAAAACCAATTGTGTAATTCTTTAGCTAGTAGGCTTATGTTTTATATATACATTATATTAAAATATTGAATTGCATTAAAATACCACGAACCGCAAAATTTTCCGTTTATCACAACCACATCAAAAGGATAAAATAGTGTAATTTTTAACTTCAAATGATATTATGTAATGCGCTTAAAAAGTTTAATATTCATAATGATAATAAGAATATGAAATATGTATATATAAATGTTTTATATACAATAACTATATTATCACACAAAATTAAATTGATTCCTTCTGTATTTATAAAAGTGTTATTTAACAAATTCAGATTATTTTAAAAATGATTTGATTAGAAAATATGAAAAAAAAAGTTAAAAAAAAGGTATTTCCCATAAGTCCAAAACTTTTTAAAAATTAACTATAGTAATGGAATTTGAAGGGCGATTAGAGTACATAAGTGCGATAACAAGAAGTAATTGACCCAAAAATGTCTTGGAAAGCCAAAAAACAGGACAATAATGCAAAAATAATATACTCACTTGATTAATTCGATGTTTAGTCAAATTTTAGTGATTTTATTGATACCATTTTAGGAGAATTGATAATTTTAATTCAATTAAAACAATATAGTTGTATATAGTTGTTAATTAATTTAACTAATTATAAATTTGATTTGTAAACAATATTATCGACGTGATAAACTTGCTTTGGACATCTTTTTATGCTCAATTTATTTCAATTTTACTTTCATACATAACCAACACTGGCGTACGCACAATGAAGTCCAGGGGCGCTGGGGGTTAGAAATATTAAGTCATTTTTGTAAGTTATTCATGTCTCTATGTTAAATTTTATACACTAAAACAATAGCAGCTTCAGCTATGAAATATGTGGATGGATAAATTATAATTTTTATGGTCTATTTTGTGAATAATTTGAAAAGACAGTATTTATTTAAAATATTTATAGATTATACCGAGATATAGTAAAATAGAATTATTTCAAACAGAAAAAAAAATAAATACTGCAACATATTTTTCTATTTATTTATTTTTTAATTTTAATTAAATATTAATCAATAAAAAAAAGCGTTACCCGCATTAAGACAAAAATTGTGAAATAAATTAAATTGCAAAAAATAATTTTAAAATTTGAATAAAAATCATCAAATAAAATCAAATTATAATCAAATTATAATCAAATATAATCAAATATAATACCTACTGCAAGCGAATTTCTAGTTTCCGTAAAACTTTTGCTAGTTCATTTAAAACTGCATCTGACGAAAAAGTGACATTGCGATGATTATTAAGCAATGCTAATCCATTTATATTAAGTAAGTAAATACATCAACTAAATACATCTTGTAATTCAATTCAATTCAAAATGTGTTCTAGTTAGAACATATTAGTATAAAATTATTTATATGAATAGTATGTAATATTCTTACTTATACTACTTATTAAATCATTTGAACAATTTTTTTATCATGAGTCATGGGCGGGGTTTTACCTACAGTACCTACCTGCGTACGCCACTGATAAGCAATGTAATCAAATATACGCAATAATTATTTTGAAAGAGAATATTAATTTTGAAGGAAAAGTATTTTGCTTAAGCCTTGTATAATTTTATATATTGAATTAATTTTTACTAACTAAATGTAAGTACAGTTAGGGTGGTTTTGTTCAGTTTTCCTCAGAACGGATATCTTTTAATTTATAAAAAGAATTCAATTGATCAAAATAAACTTTATAATTTCGATTCGTTATTGATTTTTGAAATAGTGACATTTTGACATAAAGCTATATATAATTACAATTAATTTTGGTTTTTTTTTTTTAAGTTTAGAGAATTAAGTTGATGTTGCGGTTTTAATGATTACTTCACCTATCTGTCAAAAAAAATTTAATTAATTATATAGCAGAAAATTTATTTCAAGAATATATAATACATACAGATTTTATATGTTTTGTATATTAATTAATATGTTACTATGCATATAATATCTTATATACATAGCTATTATGTTGATATTATGCACTGCAGTTTTTAATATTTATATTTATATATATACAAAAAATTTCAATGTAGAAACCGCTCAAGTATATATTCATCTAATAATGAATTAAGAAAAAAGCTTCTTAAGATACAAAATTTCTATTTTATAATATTCTCATTCCTTTACTATTATCTCTTCTAAATAATAATTATACTTGTACTATATACCTTTTAAATAAATTGCTAATTTCACCATTAGAGACCACAAAATCCAAAAATTAAAATTTCATATTTTAATCATATGTATGCAGTATGATGAGTTAAGGTATTATGTGTGGATATCATTGTATAGGTGTGTGCATATCATTTTATAATATACTAGCTATTTATATACATATATTATATTTATTTTAATACATATTTTTGCAATCCTTTTCGTAAACATGCAAAGAGAATAAATTAGGTTTTTCTGTTTATGTCCTTTTGGGAATGCATATAGAAATAAATTCAAAATACTGAATTTTTTTTTTAGATAGTTAATGAACAAAACTGCTAACAAACTCGCGAGATTCATTTATCTAAAAAAAAAAAAACAGAAAATAAGAACAACAATATAAGAAGTGAAAAAAAAAAAAAAATAAATATGAGGAAAACGTCACAAGATTAATTTAGAAGCGTTATAATGCTCAGCTGCAGAAAATAGCACATATATTATAAAAAGGATCATTGTTCTTTAATCCATTTTATTTATGGGTTTATATCCTTTTTTTTTTCGTAACGTACATAATATATTTTATAGAGCCACTAAATATTTTCTCTCATAGAATATCGTATTCATTAAATTATATATATTTAGGTATATAAACATTAAACATAATGTATTTTTATTTTTCCATGATGATGGGCGGGTAAAATCTGTAGGTACGTACTGACATGAATTTTGTGTAAAAGATATTAAAAATAATACGAAAAAAAAAATTGGTTTTACTTTAAAGAAAAATCCTTTTCGTATATACAGAGTGTATATTAAAAATAATTGTCAAGCGGTACTAATGTCATGTTTATCGTAATTGATATTAATAAACCTTATAGATTTCTTTATCTTTATTAAAGGACTAATACAAGTTACGGTGAACTTCCGAACAGCGCATACTCCGATTGCTATGAAATTTGGCGGCGATGTCGAAACCTCAAAATCCAAAATAGTTTTTGGCGTATTCCCCAGTTGCAGCGTCTTTTTAGTTCTCTTTAAGAAACAGTCAGTTTTCGTAAATTTTCATCGATTTGCATGAATGGAAGGAAAAAAACAAGAATTTGTTGTCGTTAGCTTTCGCAACAAAATAATTTTGTTGTACTTAAAGTTTTCATAGGATACAGAGCAGAAAGATTCGCGAATATACAGCGGCAGCTACTACATCAAATTTATAACAGGCTTTAACAGCTTTAAGCTAAGAAATAACCACTAAAAAGAGCCCCAATTACTGTTTCAATCAAACCCTCTACAGTTAGCCTTTTACCTCTTAAAGACAAATTTCCTGTAGGGTTTAACTCCAAGTGTAATAATCCTAGATTTTCAGCGTTCCATGCGATTGGTTATAAACCAAATGCAGGATCTGGAAGGTGCTACCTCTCTTTTGGGAAGACCAG
Organism: Hybos culiciformis; assembly: GCA_964007475.1. Lineage (NCBI taxonomy): Eukaryota > Metazoa > Arthropoda > Insecta > Diptera > Hybotidae > Hybos > Hybos culiciformis. The sequence goes on from CAXFZM010000409.1 coordinate 38,725, forward strand.
ACTCACCATACCTTTCTTCCTTACTCATCAGCGGTTGGCCTGTTTCCTACTGGGGTTAACCAACCCAATCTTCCGCATGCAGTTTACTCAAACCTTAGTCTTACCATGTGAAGGTTGAGGAATTGATCGTGAAAGGCTAATTGTTGCTAGCTGCAAGCAGTAACTCATTTTTGCATCAACGTCAAGATTACATTTTAGTAAAACACTGTATTAAAGTATTTTCGTTTCTTTTTTTTTTATTTCTGTCTATACGATAAAAAGGCAAAATGTTTATTAATATCAGAATAAAAAAAAATTCTTTTAAAGGAAATTCTTCCATATAGATTTTGAGAACGGGTCCAGCAGAGATGCAATTTCATCTTATAAAGATATCTTTACTTAATACCTAAACTTTATTTATTCAATTAATTTTAAAGATTTTGTTTATATTTATTTAGTTTTTATATTTTTTTTTTTTAAACTTGTGTGTATAAATATTTTTATTTTTTTAATAAACTAAATCTGGATATTCTTAGAAAATTGGTAGTAATTTTTTTTTCTTCTTCTTTGAGAATGACAAAATAAGTCGAAAAATGTATATTAAAGAAAAAAAAAAAAGTCGAGAAAATATTTTATTAATATTGTTTTTCTTTTTATTCTAAGAAAAAAAAAGCTTTAGTTAATATGATTTTATATAATTATATTTTCAAAAAAAAAAACAAAATAAATTAAATAAAATTGAAATTTCTTATGTTTTAATAAAATTATTTATGGAAAATTATGTTTTCGATGATTAAAAGTTACACACATATAAGTTCCGTCATATACAGTTATACAGTTCCGTCACCGGTCCGTCATCGTCAAGTGTTCGTCAAAATCTTGGCTTCTTTCTACAGACTTCAGTCACGTCCACCATTCAGTCACCGTTTTTCTGAGATACAAAATAAAAAATAACAACTTTAGTACCGTCAGTCAAAAAAATATCGTTGGTCAGAAATTAAATTTTGACGGTTCGTTGAAGGTGGAGTGACTGATGGTTCCGTATAAGTCTAGACAGTTAATTTAAATGGCAAGGAACGATATTTTTTTTGACTGAAATGACGTGCCGGTGACGTTACGTGACTGATATGTGTCAATTGATCTTAACACAAAAACTCCAGATATTGAACTCCCAATTGTTTCTTTTCCGGTTCAGCATGGGAAAAAAAAACGTTAGCTTGGAGTTTATACGATTTGTTTTTTTTTTCCGCAAAAAACACTCTAATTATTGTTCATATTATCACAATTAGTTTATCCTCGAGTTAAACGCAGGAATAATTTAACTTAACTTGACGTTCACTATTAGTTTTAATTTAAATTTTAATAATTTTTGATTTTGAAAGATTTTTATTTAAAGAATGATTGGTTCTTGATTAGGAATTGGGATATAAGGGCAATCTTTTCTGTTCGTTGGTCACCTGCAATATATTCTAGTTTTATAGATATTTCATATTGTATTATGGAAAATGAGCCCACTCGAATACTCCATTACTATTATTTTTAACAAATCCATGTAATCTCTTACTCACATGTTTGGGTTCTTCAGAAGAAAACAAAGAATAATAAAAGAAATGTAATTTTTATAATTTCAGTTCCACCGTTTGTTAAAGCGATTAACGAGTTACTGGCAGCTCCAATAGAAACACAAGTAACTTTAAAATGCATTGTTGAAGTATATCCAAAGCCTTTGAATGGTTGGTACAAAAATGAAGGTTAGTTCCAACGGGCCGTTTTCACATGGATGTAAAGCATGTTAAAAGCAGAGACGACTTAAATCTGTCAATCGCTGCTGTCAATTTCAGTTTTCAGATGAATTTGAAGATTTGCTTGTTTTTATGACTTATGTTGATTTTTTTTAAATTAATCGAAATTTGTATCTCCTACTATCAGTGGCAGAATTATCCTTATGTTATCTACAATGTTCTAATGATAAAGTGTCTTAATTTTTAAAGTTTTTTTGCTTTTAATGTGAAGCTTCGTTTATTTTGAAAAAAAAAAAAAACTTTTCACGTCTATTGTCCCTTCTTTTTGTTTCAGGCAACATGAAACTTCACGATGGTCTGAAGTACAATATAACAGAAACAATGATTAATCCATTTACATGGCAAATGAATTTGACAATAAGAAATTTGCAAAAAAGTGATTTCGGTGCTTACAGTTGCTCTAGCGTTAATGCCCTGGGCAAAAGTGAAGCTTTGATTCGCTTACAAGGTAAATATTTCTTGATTATGAACTTATTCAGAATGATGACTATTTTATAATTTCTTCTTAAAGTAATACTTTATTCTTCTCTCCAAATGCCAAAGAAATCCAAAATTAGCAAGTACACAAATTTACTTGGTAAACTGTTACTATTTATAATTTAAATGGTAAATTCAGCAAAAATTGCAAAAAAATTGTAGCGCTAATAAAGTTACATAGAAGATATATTATGTAATATTGTATCTATTGATCTATATATATAAAAATAACAGATCGTATGCGCACATAACCTTTGAACTTCTGAACCAATGAACCGATTTGACTATAACCGGTGTCATTGGAAAAGTAATATGCTTTTTTTCATGACATATGGTCGACTACTTTCGGTGCTGGTCGATTTTTTGCACCGTTGTCAAACAGTTTCTAACGCGTAATCTTTTTTTGTGAACAATAGTTATTATTATTACGCGTTAACAGGCCGCGTATATCCGTCGATGTGAGAATGTGAGATGTGAGATGTTTTCAGTGGTGTTATCTATCAACCGGTACGGATTTTTTTATAATTTTATAATTTTTTATAATGTTATAAAAACATTTATTTTTTACATCTATAGGTCATAATCGATTGGCCTCTTAAACTTAGTTTCTATCTATGGTATTTTGGAAGTTTTCACTGACGTTCCAGGCTGAAGTTCCAGAATTTCAGTTGACCTGGGGATAGCACTAAGCTGAAATTCAATAACGTTATTAATAGTAGCTCCATACTGAACTTGAATCAATTTATTTTGATTAGGACCAGGCTGAGTTTCAACAGTTTCATTTCTGGTTCCAGTTTTACTACATTTTGATGCAGAAATGAAAAATTTTGTTGTATCTTCATATTTGTATAAATTGCGAAATGTCTAATTTTATAAAATTTAAATACATAATAATCTCTTTATGGGAATTACTACTTTACCTCTATTATCTAATATGTCTTAAAAAACTAATATGACAAGAACTTACTTAAATTAATTTACCGTGAATACGATTAGATTTTCGAATCAGCATCAGCAAAAATGCAAACCACATAGATCAAAATTTACCAATTTTTTCAAAAAAAATCAGTACTACGCTTCAATTTAAATTTTATATTATCTTAGTATACAAATAATTACATTTAATGTGAATGTTGAATTCAAGTGAGACTTCGTGAATAGAAAAATGCGATACCTAGACAACAACCATTTGTGTATTTTGGAAAATAAACTTAAAAATAAAAAACTTGAGCCTATTTCAATATTTTTTTCAAAAAATATACGACAATTTCATATTGAGAAAATATTTTAATTTCGAAGTTATTTTCATTTTATCAGAGATAACCAACCATTTTCATTGTATTGTCCAAAATCTTATTTAAAGTGAAATTCGGGTTATTTTTTATTAATGAAACTTGCTTTAGCAACCGGTACGGAGTTCTTACTATTTTTTAGCAACCGCTAGATAACACCACTGGATGTATTGTAGATTTAATCCACATTACATTTTCAGCACATTTGGTAGATTAACTCCTACCTCAAATAATGTAAAAAATTTCACTATATACACGACCCTGCTCTTGCTGAGAAAGTTTCATGTCAATTGCCTGCGTAGTCTTTGATTTTTTAGGGAACACAGGGAGACAAGAATTTTTGATAAATTTAATTATTCATAATGAAATTAGTTCTACTTATAAATTGACAATATGCTCTTACGACCGATTGACATTGGGAAACACCAGTTTATAGTAAAAGTTATAGAGACGAGACAATAAGGATTCAACATTCGGCCCACATTGGATTTTTTTATGGTAGTCAATTAAATATGTGCTTACATTATATATATTTATAATTATAAAGCAATACTGCAAAAAGCGCCTCGAAATTGCTATTTTTTACAAAATATCTGCGACGAACGGCGACATGTTAATAAAAATACAAAAAAATATAGACTTTTTTCAAAAATTTAATTTAATATGTATACATAAATACATATATGAAAAAATATTGTATTAAAGGTCTTTCTACATCAGAAAATGTTGAAAGAAATATTGAACAAAAAATATAGAAACATATATTTCCCGATGATATTTCAATTGCCTTGAATGAATACAAAAATTAAAAAAAAAACAAAAGCTTAATCGGAATTACGAAAATATTTACACGCATAAAACTAAATTTAATAAATTAATTCAATTATTTTAAGCTTTAAACTTAAAATAACTTTTTAGTAGAGTAAAATAAAAAATATATATATGAATAGAAAATATTCGAATAATAATAATAGTAGAGTAATACTACATAAGATATAAAAAATTATTATACTGCAAACTGCATTACGAGAATATTGTAAATAACTATATATTCATATACTTAGTATGCACAATATTGCACATAGATTTTAATATTATTTTATATTTTATAAAATGTTTTATGGACTACATTACATGAACTTGATTTAAATTTTCATGCAGAAACCTTAAAATAAAAAATAGATTTTTTTTTTATATATATTACTCTCTGGTAACCAATATTAAATGTACAAATGCACATATATATACATATTTATATAAAATAAGGGGAAGAAACGAGAAAAATGTCAAATTGAACAATTTTTACTTTTTTTTTTAAATCCTTTATATATATATATAGTATTTCTGTGAATAATATATTACTCTATTTAAATACACTCACTTATTCATTTTTAAATTCATTCAAAATAACATGCTTTAGCATCCTTAATCGGATGAACTTTAAAAACATAAAGTGTGTTATATATATATTCAGAATATGTTATTATGTTACATAAATAATAAAATAATTTATATTTACTACATCATACTTCTATTAACACTTTCTCATATATACATATAAACACATAAAGCGAATACATTTATAATAGAAATTCCTAGATTTAGGAAGCTTTCGCAGCAAAATAAAAATAGTTTTCTTTTACATTTATATATTATGCAGAATATATTTATATAGGAACTTATATATCTTAATGGAAGTTGTGCATGAAAATTTTACAGTGAGTTTCTGAAACATATGTATGACAAAATTATTTCCATAAAAAAAAAAAAAAAACAATTTATTTCAGAGACGAATAAAGTTGCAAATAACAGAGAAAGCATAAAAAATATCACAATTCTATTGTCTTTCATTTTTAATTTTCTTCAAAGACAAATTATGCGAAAAATGAAAAAAAAAAAAATTTCTTTTTATTTTATTTTGTAAAACAAAAGAATTAAAAAAAAAAATAAATTGAAGAAGAAACAAGGTATTGGTGTTTAGCGCAACTCAAAACTTTAATTTTTTTGAGTAGCTTCGTTCAACAATTGAAAAGAAGAAACATTGAAGATCAAGTTTTACAATCGCATAATAAATTTTATATGAAGTTTATCTAGCTAATTCTTCCACTTATTGAGTGAGGCGATCTTAACAAAAATTCTATCATCCAAAAATGTGGCTTTTACCGCTATACGCCGGATTGGTTACTTAATCCTCTTAATCATGAAGCTTTTTTCAAAATACTGTATTTTGGAATCCTGTATTTGCACATCCTTATATTTTAGAATCCTTTATTTCATAATCGTTTATTTCAAATTTCTATGTTTAAAAATACAAAAGAAATACATCAGCTTCTTCATCTTGGAATGCGCTCTCTGAAATAATAATAGACGTCATGGTATCCATCAGAGTTGAACGAAAGGTGCATTTTCCATCTAAAAATGCCCAAAAGCAAAATATCGTCGGAAAGGGATTAAAGAGCCAACAGAAATAAGTGATTTAGATATTCCACAACATAAATGGGAAATTATTGTTATTTTACGAAAAAGACTGTGAGGGAGACAAAATAATTCTGTTGGAAACAATTTCTTCTTTGCGGTTGCTGAAGTCAGTTGTTGGATCATGGATGGGACTTTCTACGTCGTTCCATCCTTGATGAGACAACTGTTTTCAATTCATGGCAAAGAAATAGAAATGGTTCCTTTGAAAGATTGCTTAGAAAGGAAGAATAGCTTTAATTGTACGATTTGCTCTTTTTTGAATTGTGCAAAATTAGCTTGGAAAATGAAATATTTTAACGACCTTCGAGAATAATTTGCGGTTTTGAAAAGGCAATTATTTCTTTCACTGAAACACAATATTATTTCCCGAATATGAAGTGAAAGGTTGACTTTTGCACTTGGAGAAGTATTGTGATGCAAGATCCAAAAACTAAGCTTACTATGGTAACTCCGAATCATTTGCATTGCAAATTCGGATGTTAAAGAGCCTAGCATTTGTTCCTGGTAGCGAAGTCGCCGCTTACTATTTTAAAAATGAATCCGGCGACAAGGATACCATTAAAATTAGCAAGTAGTTCAAATTGAATTATATGAAACAAATTAATGAATTACAAATAAAATGTAAAAAAAGACGTATATTGCAGTTAAATTTCTATCGAATACAATATTTAAGTACTCTTTTAGTTTATTTTCGATTCGTAAGATTTTTATAGTTCGATAGTAACTAATAAGAACGCCCCTGCTTCGCTACTGCACAATTTTACACAAAAATATTAAAGCCCTTAAAATTTGAATTATTTTGATGATGAAGCAAAAAATGTCAAAAGGTGAGAATAATTTGTAAATGTTCAAGTATAGACATATAGTAGTTTTTTTTGATAGAGTTTATTTGTAAAACACACAAAAAATCGGAACGAGAATATTTTTCAATAAGCCAAACCGATTATTAATAAAAAAGACAATGACGTTTTCGTTTTTTTTTTTGCTACCTACAAAAAGAATTTTTTGCTGTTTTTCAGCTATCATTGTAATTTATTTGCTAAAAACTTGCTAATAATTTCACATTAATTTAGTGTTAAGAGAAAAATATAATTTAAACCTACATGTTGAAAAAAATATAAAAGGTTCTCACTTTTAGCAGCTTTTTAAAAATCTGTTATGTCAATAAAATCTACCGACTTATTAACCTACTTATTTTATGACAACTGTAACTAGGGATCGCAATACCGGGATCCCGGGATACCGGGGTCCCGGTATTTCGGAAAAAAACCAATGAAAATCAATACCGGTATTATATTTGTCAAAACCGGTATTTCGGTATTTAAATTTTTTTCTAAGGATTTATTATTCAATATTTTTTGATATTTTTAGTAGATTGTTTTAGTAGATTGTTAATAAAAGTTTTAAGAGACGTGAAATTCTGTTTTCCTTTTTTGCAGTTTTTTTTTGTTTTATTTTACAGAAAATAAACAGCCGTGAAAAATGCGACAAAAATTGTACGAAAAACACCTTTACCAGAAAATCACAAAACTATATTTGAATTTTATTTGTGTGCAGAAACTGTAATTTATCAAAAAAATTAAAAATTTGTTAGAAATAAATGAAATTAATTAAAAATTGTTTAGAGAAATTCAAAATTTCACGTCACCAGCCCTGGAGAGTGGTATTTTAGCTTTATTTCTGCGTTTGAGATTTTTTATTATCTTTTTCCTTTACTTCAGAATCCAAGCAAATATGTTCCAGTATTTTAAAGGCTCATTTGGGCTAAAAAACTCAAAATTTAAAAAATCCGCCTTCCCTACCTTGGAGCCAGTTATATACTCTCTAACATATCAAAAAATCACTTCAGTCGAGATTGTATTAACTCTAGAATCAAAGCAAAACCAAGACCCATTTTCCGCATTGAGGGCTCTTATTAGTTTGTTGTGTGTAGTTCCATTTTTATTTACTTAAATATTTTAACAATTCTGCTGATTTAGTGTGAAAGTATTTTTTTTAAATTATTGGAGGTTGCAATTAGCATAAGCATATGTTTTTTATTAATTAAATAATTTTTGTTTCATTTTTATAATAATTATTAATGGTATTTTTTATTTTGAGAAATATTATTTTTTGGAATACCGGTATTAAAACCGGGATCCCGGTATCAGTAAAGCTCAATACCGAAATACCGGTATTGGTTTTTTTTGCTTTTTTTGCAATCCCTAACTGTAACTCAAGACTCTAAAACACATGTCTGTTTGATAATTTCTCAAAGATCTCAAATCGAGTCGCTAAATAATAGACGTTGCCGTTTTGTTTCACAAGCAAAGAAAAAAAGTTGACGAAATCTATTATACTATTCTACTACTACAAGGGCTTGCAAAAAACTAAAAACTCTCAAAAATCGGAAAGTCGGCATTTTAAATATAATTATATCAGATATAAAGTAAGCTTAGAGTTAGAACCGATCTTAAGTAAACCTAAGCTGTAAACGAAGTAAATAGACATACAAATATAGAAACATAACAAAAATTTTTTCAAATCAATATTAAGTGAATAAATCTTTTTTTTTTTCTGTATGAATTTTTCAACGTTGAAACGAAACGTTGACATTGCAATATTTAAAGGTTGATCGTGAAGTTTGTAAACGGCACAGAGATATACCGGTTTTCAAATTTATTTAAGCAAGAAACCATTTTTATTTTTTTTGTGTTGGTTTTCACCGGTCTGCAAGCCCTTCTCTGTGCCTCAAATCAAAACATACCTATATTTAAGCATAATGAAACAATATCCTATAACTGTGTTATAAGCTTCATTTGTTTGCCCTAGCACTTTCAACTTTTGATTTTATTGTTGCCGTAAAAATCACTCAATCACAAATAAAAATTATAATTATATATTTTGAATGTCTATAGAAAAGTAATATTTGTGAAATATTTTCCAATAAATATACTTTCCTAACATTATAAATTTATAAAACTTTATCAAATGGTTTAAATTTTATAAAAAAATATTTACTTATATATATATCTATCCTAATATAAACATTAAAAAAAAATTTTTTTTTATGAAATCTGAATGATTCGATTTCTTTGGCAGCATTATACAAAACCAATAAATTTGATAATATTTTATACAGGACTATATATATATATATATATATATATATATATATATATATATATATATATATATATATATTTTGGGTTACAACATAAGTAAAATATAACTTTTATAACTTTTGAAACATATAAAATCACTACAGCATAGAATAGATACAAACATAATAATATATTACGATAATGATGTAGGTTTAAAATTCAAAACAAATTCAGCTGATTTAGAAATGTCAACAAAGTCAATCAACATTGCGTCAGCCAGCCGTAGTTCAAAAATGTCAACTAGTAATGCGTCGTTCAGCGACAATACTAGAAATCAAAGTCGTAAATAGGATTTAGCCGCCGTTAGCTCTGTTTCTGAAACTTTGTTTTTAAAATTTAAAATTTTAGCATATAATATTTTTGGGTTAAAAAGTAAATTAATTTTAATAGATTTTTTTAAATATATAAAAGATTTCGATATATTTTTTCTGTTTGAAACTCATGTTTTGTCAGATAATTATAGCGAGTATGAGAAATATTTTGAAGGATTTACTCTGTTTTGGATTTCGGCGAAAAAAATGTTTCTGAAAGGTCGTGCTAGTGGAGGGTGTGTTTATGGATTTAAAAATCTTTATGGACACAGCATGAATTTTTTAGAAAATACATACTTAAAAATTGATAATAGCAATCAAAGTCTAATAATAGTTCCTCTGTACTTGAATTGTAGTGGATGGGAGAGTGATTTTGCTCAGTTAAATTCATTTGTTGCTGAAACTATGCATGAGAATATTATGCTAATAGGCGACTTTAATGCACGATTGGGAAGCGAACAGATAAAAATATCTACACAACCATTAAATCAAATGTTATTGGAAGTCAGAAACTCAGAAGATAAAATTGTTAATAGTAAAGGTAGGCAATTATTGGATTTTTTCCAATTACATGATTTATTTATATTAAATGGTAGCACTTTAGGAGACCTAGGAGGTTTACATACTTTTATGAGTCATCAAGGTGAATCTGTGATTGATTACTGTGTGGTAAAAGGCGCTTGGCTAGAAAAAATTTCGGAATTTAAGGTTGATTTAAAACATTTTTCAGATCATATGCCAATTGTTGTTACTTTTGAAACTTACCAACAGAACTATTCGTGTGAAATTCCTTGTATGCCAAAACTAGGATGGTCTGTTATTAATTTAGTGAATTATCAACAAAAACTAGACGATTGTTTGCACGGTTTCGGGGTTTCGGATAGTAATAATACAAGTGAATTATCTGATCAGTTAGTTACATGTATAAAAAATAGTGTACCTAATCAGAGTCAGTCTCCTGTCAAATTTGAAAATGACTGGTTTGATTTCGAATGCCACAAACTTCGTAAGAAATCTTTTGCTTTGCTGTCAATGTGGCGAAGTACTCTTGACTGCAATTTTAAAGCTTGGTACTTTGATGTTAATCGTAAATATAAACGCCTTTGTCGAGAAAAGAAATTGAAGAAAGAAGTCAAAATGGTTAAAGCACTTACTGCGACTAAAAATACTGCAGAATTTTGGAGAGTAACAAGAAAAATAAATGGAGTTAAGTTTAGAATAGCGCCGGATATTAGTGAAAATGACCTGGCTGAATATTTTCAGAAACTATTATATCTGGAGAATGTCTCTATCTCGTACTACTATGCAGAACCTCTTGTACTTGATGAAAATCTTGATGCTAGCATTAGTGAAGCCGAAGTAAGTAGTATTTTAAAAGCTGCAAAAAATGGTAAGGCCCCGGGAATCGATGGGGTGCCGTATGAATTCTTTAAAAGTTCCTCAGATAAATTTATTTGTTGTTTGACTCAGTTATATAATAGAATTTTTTCAACTGGTGATATTCCGAACTCCTTCAGGAGGTCAGTTATTTTTCCGATACATAAAAAAGGGTCCATAGATGTGGTTGCGAATTATAGGGGTATTTCTTTTACGGATGTTATTGCGAAGATTTTTTGTGGAATTATACTAAATCGACTTGAATTATGGGTGAAGAGAAATGATATTTTGACTGAGTTTCAAGCAGGATTTAGAAAAAAATATGGCACTAACGATCATTTATTTTCTCTCACATCAATTGTTAAAGCTTTCCAAAATAGGAAAAAGAAGGTTTATGCCTGTTTTGTAGATTTTAGAGCTGCTTTTGACTCTGTTAACAGAAATGCACTTTTCTATAAACTATCCCTGTTAGGCGTATCGTCAAAAGTACTAGCAGTGTTGAAAGAACTATATAAAGATACGCAGGCTTGTGTATGGGGTAGTAAAGGGTATTCGGACTGGTTTTTTACGAACTCTGGAGTTAAGCAAGGATGTGTACTGAGTGCTCTACTGTTCGCGCTGTTCATAAATGACATAGTTTTCGAGATACCGGGAGGTATAAGAATAGCGTCGACAATTGTTAATATCTTATTATACGCTGATGATATAGTGCTATTGGCCGAGACCCCTGAAACACTGCAACTAATGATAAATAGACTGTCTGACTACTGCGCAAAATGGGGCTTAGTAATTAATTGTGAAAAAACTAAAGTTATGATCTTTAATGGACAAAATCAGCAGTTAATAAGATGGAAATTTGATACCGCCGTTCTCGAGGAAGTTTCAGAATATGTATATTTGGGCGTTAGGCTTAATAAAATGGGTAATTTTAACATACATTTGACAGATAAAGCTAAATCTAGTCAAAAAGCTTTAAATGCTAATTGGAAAAATATTTTCAAAAATAAAAATGTTTCTCAGTCGATTAAGTTTAAAGTATACGAAGCGGTAGCACGTTCAAGTTTATGTTACGCTGCTCAGGTTTGGGGAAGTAAACAATATAAAGAGGTAGAGAAATTCCAAAGAAATTTTCTAAAAAAATGTTCAACCTTTCCGTTAAATACTCCCAATTATACCTTATGTTTGGAAACTGGTTTGCCCCCTCTATTCATTTATACTCTTAAATTACAAGCGGATTACTTTCTAAAGATTTTGTGTGATCATGATAACAGACTTCCTAAAAAACTTTTAGAATACGAAATGAGAAATAAGGATTGGTGTATAAAGGATTGGAAAACTCTTGCTAGAGATAGTGGGTGTGGTTTTTGTGGACTATACGTCTGACATGGTAAGTCTTAAGGAATCTTTGTATAACATCATTAGAAAAACAGATGAAAACTTGAGATTTTTGCTAACAGTGGAGGCTAATGAGTCTGTGGCAGGATTATTTATTCTCAACTCTGCTACAATTTAAGTAGCAACAACTACTTTAGAGACGACTTTGATTGCTATAAGATCTCATTGATTTTTTAAAATGAGATGTGAAGTTTTTGGTTTGAATGGGTCCCCTCATAATGGTAGCTTTAATCAATTTTGTACCATATGTAATTTAAAGCAAAAAGAAGATTGCTTCCATTTTATGGGTGTTTGTCCTATTTTCAAACAGTATAGAATAATGTTTTTTGGCAAAAGCAATTTGTCTTTTAGTGAGGTTATAGAAATTTTTAAATGGTGAGGACTGGTTAAGTTTGGCAAATTACATAAAAACTGCTAAAAGATATCGAGATCTTCTTATATCAGAATTTGCTTAAATAAAACTGTTAGGTTGCTTCTTTTACTATTATTTTTATCTTTATTTGGTTAAATATGTAAATTCTTTTTTGGTAACTATTAACAAATATGTAAATTCTTTTTTGATAACTATTGATAATGATTTATTTTAAGTATGGATTGCCAACGGAGCTGACGGTTTATTTATTTTTACCAAGCTCTTAAGTATGTTTAAGATTTATTACTTTTATAATTTGTCAAAATTTTTATTATGAACTGAATAAACATTATTATTATTATTATTATTATTATTATATTAACATTTTTCAAAAAATAATTTTTCAAATAAAATTCCTACATTCATTCAAATAATTTTCACCATAAATTTCATAACATTTATATAGGTAATATGTATATCGTTGTCATCGTCGGTATTAACATAAAACTGGCTACCTCTATATTTTTGAGATGAGATCATATTCTTTTTAAGCTTATTACATTTTAATTAAATTTCGTTTTAATTACTAATTAAATTATAGACGATATTTTGTTTTACTTTTTATTTTAATAACGATTGTGAATTGCTCTTGTCGGGTTAAAGTAAGATAATGAATTAATTATTTTTTTATCTCTTGTCTGATTAAACGATGAAACGGAAGTTGAGCAGTCCACACAGCTACTACGTATTTATTTATCACGGTGGTCCTGTAAGCAGTACACGTAGTAATGTCAAATATAATAGTTATTTATATTATCTCATGACTTTATAATTATTATTTAAAAATAGAAATTTAGGTATAATAGCGTCAAGCATTTTGAGAATACATTAATCATGTTTCCATAATAAGTTTCAGTAAGGTATTCTGCATAAATGTCGGTCTTTTTTTCGCTGAAACACATATTGGCAACGGCAATGCTCTGTGCGAAACCTTTTTATATTCGTTCGTATTTACTTTGGTATAGTGCTTTTTTTATCAGCTCACTCAATTATAAGTAAACTGAATACGTTTAATGATGCATATTATAAACACTGTACATTTTTTAACTATCCATTAACTGAGTTAGTATTATGAAGTTATTCAAAGTATAAAGAAACATAGAATACTTGCAATTATAAACCCGGAGGAATTCTTTGCTCCAGCTTTCCACTACAGTAGGTCGAAATTAGAAATTAGAGTTTTCGAGTTTTCAATGTCTATCTATAGAATATAGATTAGATTCACAAAGAGAATATTAACTTTAAATTAAGTGCGTGTATACTGAATGCACGGAGAGAAATGAATATGTCGAATTTATTCTCAAGCTCGGAATAACTATAATTTTTTTTGTTTTTTTTCCTATTATTCGCAAAGGGAATACATTTTACGTTAATTTGGAAAATAAGTAAAATTTGTCGTTAATTGTAAACATATTACTCAAATCTGTTATTGAATAAATTATTCATTCTGTTAATAAGTTTTATAATTTTTGGCGCTTATTTATGGTGTGAAGTAATTTGTTTTTTTTTTCAAAAATGTTATCAAGAGTTTAGAAATTAAGAACAGAAACGAATAATTTGGGCAAATAGCACTAAATTATAAGAATATATTTCAAAAACGAAACGAGCCTGAAGAATGTTTTTCTAAATTTATACATATAATTTATAAACGTAACATAAGCCTGAACATTTCGACCAATCCCTAAGTAAAATCAAAAATAGGTTCTCTAAGTAAAAAATTTTCTATATTTCGCTTTAAAATTTACAATGACCCTACTAATTTTCATTGAATTATTTTTGTGAAGCAACCGTGATTCTAATACACAGTAGGGGTCAACAAAAAATAAATTTTAGCACTTTTATATTAAACCATATCTCACCTTTGACGCGCCGACCAAAGATAATGGAAATGAATTCTGTTTAAACATTTTTTTTGTACAACTGACGTGATTTACAGTACGATGAATTTGAAATCAAGTATTTTTAATTTATCAGGGCACGCTTCACAATAAACTTGACCCTATTGGGAAAGTTTCTTCATAACCCAAAAAATTTGTATGGAAAATATAGCACTCCAGATTTTTTATAAGTTTGTCATTATGATATAGAGAATCTTCAAGAGAATCCACAAAATATTCAATCCCTATGAAGTTAAAGGAAGAACCCTGCACCTGTTTACGTAATAATTTTGAATAATAATGCTAATTAAAAAAAAATGTTGATTCATCGATCAATTTACTGTAATATTGAAAACCCATAAAATTTGGTATTAAATAATAAGTTCAACAACCTGCGACCATTTCGTTAATTGGTCATCATATTAATTTAATTACCCTGTTAAAAGTTTGAAATAAACTCTTTTATAATACGAAATCATTCGCTGTTGAGAATAATTTATAAAACCTATGAGAGTGAAATCTTCATTCGTGCAATGATATAAATGCTGTTTATTCCTTTTGAGAATAATTTATTAAAGTCTGTTGAGATAATAATGTTTTATGCGGGCAAGTGCTTTGATTCTTCTCTTAAATAAATTATTATTCTTACTAGCGAATGATTTTTTTTTAATAATACCGGGTGGTTATAGTAAAAACAATCAACAAATATATTTTTAAAAATAGATACATTGTGGTCGGCCGGTTATTTTATGCAAATTTGGAATCAGATATGTACATGAAACCAAATTATGAAATCAAGTTTTAGTAAATTTTTTTAATTTCACAAATAAACATTACATTTAAAAATATCAAAAAAGATTTTCTTTTAATGCGTAGCAGTAAGTATGTCCAAAATAAACAAAAAAATCGAATAAGTGTTGGATAAGTATCGGATAAAAATTTATTTTTTTTATTTGGTTCTTACTACGTTTATAATGTTGGAAACCAATAAAATAAGCAGCTTATTTAGTGGCACATTATTTAGATGGTTTGCACATGAATAATGTTGACTCAATACTTAAATTTATTATTTAAAATTTAAAAGATAGTCTTGATTTAGACATATCTAATATATCAAATGTACTATAACTGTGCATAATTAGCATAATATCAAAAAATATATGTTAAAATAATTTTATTATTCTATTTCATAATGTAGATAATGTTTGTTCCATAACTCAAATTTATTATGAAAGGATTGAATAAGAACGAAAAATAAAATTAATTCAATTCGAGAACTTTGTTTGTGATTTTATTATAAAGGAATAAAAATATGTTTTAATAACTGACAATATTTGAATTTGTCGTTCAAAACTATTTTTATTAGAAAATGTAGCTTTTGCTGATTGCAGTGAATTTAAAATTAAAGCTAATAGATAATAATAGTATAGATAAATACTTAAGATTTTCGATGGAAATTTACCCTAGGACAATTTTTTTAGGAACGTTTTAAATCGGTGTTAAAAGAG